>MPUH01000063.1:0-125817 GCA_001970955.1 Stentor coeruleus
AATTATTATATATACAATTATTATATATACTCATAGATAATTTCATTTACCTCTTTCAAGATATATTACATATAATAAATTCAATTTGCAATTTATTAATGACTCATTTTTTGTTTTATTTTTTAATAAATATCGTGCTTAAATAGCAATTTCGATTAACCCTGAGTGTCAATTCTTGAATCAAAGTTACTTCTACTGCATACAGTGTATTCGAGATCAATTCTAATATTTGGTTTTATTAATACAACAGCTAAGATACCAAATAATACGCCTACAATTATTCCAAATATAATCACAAAGATCTTAGCGTACAGATTAAAATAATCTGTTACGATTGCTAAGATTGCAAGGAAGAATCCAGAAATTCCAAGTATAATACTTAATAAAATACTTAGAAATTGTTTTAAGTATTTAGTTGGTTCGTCCTTAGCATGTAAAGGCTCATTGCATCGCATCTTGTATTTAATTTTCAGTGCCATTGGCATTTTACATATTTCGCAAGTGGCTTCTTTGATATTAGCGAATTTTATATCGATCCAGTCTTTTATACAAGCCTCGTGAACATATTTAGTGCTTCCTTTACAAAAACAAGGGTTTATCAAAAGCCTTGTGTCATCTTCAAGACATATTCGACACATGCTTTTCCCTGTATTGCTTAAATATTCATAATCCTGAGTATTCGAAAATGTCTTTCTTGGTCTATCTTTTTCTGCCATTTATAATGCTTAGAATCTATTTACTAGGATAAACAAAGTATCTAGAATGCGCATAATTAAAGTAGAATAAATTTAACTTAATTATATGTAAAATAGGATTTTTTAGAATAATAATGATGCTTTATAGAACTTTTTGATAAAATAAGAGATTTTATAGTATCTGTATGGAGATTAGATAAAAATACTTTGTGGATTTTTTTCTTAAGAAATTTATAAGCTCTTTGAACAAATGATAGAATTCTTATGCTAAAAAAAAATAGAATATTTCGATATATTTTTTAACCTTATAAAATTTGAATATGGAATTCTATTTTATCTCCTGAAGATTTTACCAAATAAGTCTCAATGAATAATTATTAAATTTTCTGTGACGGCTGGATTTTTGAAGATTATGCAATCAAATATATCAATTCATTAAATTTTTTTACAGTGATAGAGTTTCAAATTGATTGCAAAAATAAATAGGTTACTTTGAAAATATAAATTCTCACTGAAGACAATGAATTCTTATTTTTACAAATTTTAAAAGCACAATAATGTGAATTTATGGATTCTTAAGTGCTTATTATAGTAGTTTCGTACTTATTGCTGGAAATAGGTATCAATAGAAGGGGCAATTGCTTATTTTGAATTTAAATTTTTTTCTATTTTAAAGAATTGCTAACTAAGAAAAAAAGTTGCATGATGGAGACTAGTTAAAATTGATTTCATTAAATTTTGATATAATTTAGTCCTAACTTATCCTAGTTTACTATATTTATTTACAGAAAAAGAGGAATGTCAAGAGAATATTTTGAAAACTATTCTCTTTAGTATATCCTGCTTTCCACATGAATTCCCATATAATCGGAAAGCAATCTTTTACTTGTTCCATACTACTTTCTTAATTTTGCTTTAGATCTAGGCCATAAATTTTGAATGCTTTGTGCATGGATTTCTTCATAATACTCATCAGTAAAATTATTCTTATGAATAATGATATCATGTGTGTATATACCGCCATCGATGCTTTCTGTGCTAGTGTACGATACCTAACCGTTGCTGATGATATGTGTCAGGAAGTGTCCATTTTATTATCAAATTTCCTAAAGTTCTTCTTTTCCTATTTAACGATAATTGTAATTCTCTTGCAGCAACCATTTGAAGTGCTTCTAAAGCCCGAAAGTAAATTAATAGTATGGTCTTACTTAATTTCAATAATGGATCTATTGTGAATGCTTCTTGTAAACCTGCAAACGCAGTATTTCCAAATATAGCTGTCAACTAAATGATTATCTTTGCTAATGGTAAAAGACGAATGCATAAAAAGTAATTCATTGAATTATTTATTAAAGAATGTTATATACCCTAATTTTGGTACTTAGTTAATAATATAACGAAAACAAAAGGAAATTCTCTTGCATTACCACTTTATTATTCAAAATTTCATTGCTAGACACGATTATTTTTGAATTTTTCTTGTTTCCTGTAATTTTTAATTATGAAAAATCTTATGAATAGCAATGACTGAAAATAATTGCAATAATCAATAACTCAAAAATGCTTATGTAAATATAAGAAATCAGCTTGAGTCTAAAATTAACAATATTTTAAAAATTATCACCTTCTTGATTTTTTAGCATAGCTATGCTATCTTCAATGGATAGGCTTTAACAAAATTCTTCAGAAGAATATGCTCTAAAAATAGCAAAAAGCTTGAATATCGCATCATTCAGTGCATCCAATAATATCAAATATTTTAAGTTTTACTATGTCAATATTTAATATAATTGGTTTGATATAAATTAAGGTTTATATTATTCATTATAAAAATAGAATACAAACAATAATATTAAGATAATTCAAGTCTAAAGTAGGTGGTAGTTAAGGTGGCATAGTTTAAACCTTGTCCGATTGAGGTTTGTATGTCCTACGATCTCTTTCTTTGGGCAGATTCGGTATATTAANTCTCTTTCTTTGGGCAGATTCGGTATATTAAGCTGGTTATGTGACTCTTTACTTGGCTGAGGAGGTCTTTACTGTTTCTTTTCTTTAGCGTCAAGATAATAGAGGAGTCTTGTGCTCACCTTATTTTTTTGAAGAATCCAGCTTGCTTTAAGCATGTTTTGAGTTTTTATGGTGCCTTTTGGTTTGGTGCAATGAATGGATACTTAAGACAATTACATTAGTATTTGGTTCAAGCTACAAAATCTAGCAAAATTTTTAACAAAAGTAATCAATAAATACTCTGACAAATAATTTTTATCTGATTTATTAAAGTTTAACCAATAATGCAGATGATTGCGATAGACTAAAGGGTATTCACTTCTTCAATGATCTTTAAATAAAATAATAAGCATCAGTGGACTTATATAATTAATTATTCTAAATAGTCTAGATAGGTAAGATTTCTGATGTAATTATTTTTGTAAAAATGCTTCTTTGAATAAGCTATTAAAGGATTATCATAATATTTACCATCCTTTAGTTAATTTAAAATAGTCTCTGATAGATTGGATTATATATTTATCTTATTTCTGATGAAGTATAATAAAATGAGCTTTATTGATCTCAAAAATAGCAATTTTTTTGAAATCATCAAATACCTTGAACTAATAGACCTTGCTTCACTCTCTGCTGCATGCAAGTTTTTCAATAATTTCTTCATAAATAACAAAGACTTTATACAAAAACAAGCATTATCTCTACTCGGAATAGAGTACTCGCCATTGATGCTCCCATGGAAAAGAATTCTTTTAAATCTTTACAATTCTTCAGATACTAAACTGCAGAATTTGTTTCAACCTTTTTACACCAATGGAGGAACATATGAAGATCTTGGTAGCTATTTCATATGGATATTAGTCCAAGATGAAGGCACTCATTGTACTCATTTGCAAGAAAATGTGTTGGTAAAGTATATATTTTCACCAAATATTAAACCAAACACAAATGAAAAACCTATTAAATATATGATATCAGAAGACGTCTTCAATCTTCATAATCTTGAAGAAAGTGCAAATGAGAATCAACGTTTATGTCCTGATATTAGAAAGATCTTTATAAAAGTCCCTTTATCAGGATTCACCTCCCCATGTGAGATTTTAATGTGCTTTAGTAGTTTGAAAAAAATCGAAAATTTTTCTTTGATTCAAAATTTCCACTCGTGCAAAACAAAGGAAGATGCCATAAAGAATGGAGAAATATTAAAGTTGAGTGCAAGGATTATTGAAGGAAATGAGCATGAAGCTGTTATTTTCAAAAATAGCATTGGAGAGATTCAGCCTATTTGTTGGGTTAAGATTAATTTTGAAAAATGCTCATCTAATGGATTTTGGATTGAAACTGGAGATTCGTTTTTTGGTAGATATTTCTATGTGCTACTGATTTCTGCAAGGAGATTTTCTTCTGATACTAACATTGATATATCAAATGTTACACCATGGTCGAGAGTTATTGAAATAGGGAATACTTAGGTTTAAAAAATAGGATAGTTTGATTTTTAAAAAAAAATTCAGATGCTTATAAATATATTTAACCGATTACAGTTATTTCTAACAAATTTTTAAGTTTTATAACTTCTATGTCTATTTTCACTAATGAAAATTATGCTTTTAGTTGAAATATTTTATTTTATGTTCTACTGATTAGGAGTTTATTATAGAGGTGCTCTAAAAGTAGGGTTAGACTGTATATTTAAATATTATTAAGTTGCAGTATATGCTTGATGAGTAAATTTCCCCAATGAGTGTTAATATATTCCTAAGAACTTACACAGATTATTTTCTCCTGAAAAACATTTGATTTATTAAATAGTCAAAACAATGCTTTTAATCAAAAAAAATCACTGAAGTCATCAAAATATGGAATACTTTTGTTTGAGAGACTAACAAAATATTTTTTAAATTGTATGCTATTAAATAAATACATACATCAACTGTAGGTTTGGAATCACACTAAAATTAATCCTAAATTCATAAAGAGTTTAAGACTTTTATAGCATCTTACTACCAAATAAATTCACAAATCAATTCCTTTGCAAATTCTATAAAATAATTACTGGATTAATCATTTGGTAATATCATTTATTTTACTCGCACTTTATTAGTCATGCAGCCTAACATTTAACATCTTTATTATTCTTCATTTACACTAATCGTAAGCATCTATCGTTGGATAATTAATTTGATATGCATGAGAATATTTATTCTACTTGAACCCGTATCACCTTAAGTATGCTTTCTTTTGATATTATATTCAAGTAGTCATTCTTTAATAAAATGAATTCAGTAAATACTTACAAATTTTTGTTTTGATCACACAAATTTTTATTCTATCCTCACATTCCTGTATTTTCTGTTGAGTATGCAAAATTCCAAGTAAATTGCTTACCTATTGATATCCTATTTTTACACCATAAGTACGAAGCTACCCTTATTACTATTTATTTAATTTAAAACAATAAGTATTTAATTTATATGTTCTATAAAATAAGGTAAATCTTATAAAATCCAAGCATTTTAATTTAATAAGATAAAATTGAGTTCAAATAATTTTGAATAGCCAATTTTAATATAGCCTTTTAAGTCATTATCTTATAAATCTTCTTATCAAATAGCAATAATTTAAAAATAAAATAATTGCAATAATAAATAACTCAAAATGCTTATGCTAATATAAGAAATCAGCTTGAGTCTAAAATTAATAGCATTTTAAAATAATCACCTTCTTGATTTTTTGCCATAGCTTTGCTATCTTCAATGCATAGGTTTTCACAAAATTCTTATGAAGAATAGTATTTCTAATCAAAGCACACTCTCTATTTTCCATATCAAATACTCTTAATGTCTTTTACTATGGAAAACTATAGCTCTAAAATTCTGAAAATAGAAAATATCAAATATCAAATATTTTAAGTTTTACTATGTCAACATTTAATATAATTGGTTTGATATAAATTAAGGTTTATATTATTCATTATAAAAATAGAATGCAAGCAATAATATTAAGACAATTCAAGTTTAAATAAGGTGGTAGTCAAGGTGGCATGGTTTAAACTTTGTCCGATCGAGGTTTGTTTATCCTACGATCTCTTTCTTTGGGCAGATTTGGTATATTAAGCTGGTTATGTGACTCTTTACTTGGCTGAGGAGGTCTTTAGTGTTTCTTTTCTTTAGCGTCAAGATAATGGAGGCAAGTCTTGTGTTCACCTTATTTTTTTTTGAAGAATCCAGCTTGCTTTAGGCATGCTTTGAAGTTCTTATGATGCTCATAGTAAACTGGACATTTAGTTCTAGAAGTATTATGGGTGCTTTCTGGTTTAATGCAGTAATGGATACTTAAGACAATTACACAAGTATTTGGTTCAAGCTACAAAATCTAGCAAAATTATTAACAAAAGTAATCAATAAATACTCTGACAAATAATTTTTATCTGATTTATTAAAGTTTAAGACTATTGATTGGGAGATTTTTACAACATAGTCATCGAGCTCTTTTTTTTAAACTTAGGCTTTTATGGCTTGGCAACATGATATTTGTATACAAAGATCCTCCATATCTATGCGTTATTGCTTTTAGATTAGATTATTTGTTGGTTAATTTTATCTATATAATTCATTTAAGTTTTTATATAATAAAAATAGTGATTTAAGTAGAAAATGTACATGAAACTTATGATATGACGTAATTTTCTATTATCATATAAGCAAGGAGACTATTAAAGCAAACACTAAAAATAGCATCATGCAAGTTAAAAAAAAACAATTAAATATCTTGTAATCCTAATCCAAAAACTCAATCTGACCTCAACCAATAAATCTTTAAACTTAAAAACCCCCTTTTTAAACCCCATCCATAATCATAACTTTCAGAACCTAAAATCTCACATGCCAATTACCAACATAAACACCATTTTATCCAAACTTCCCAAACCATAATTTTCACCACAATTTTCATCTTCCAATCTCACTCTCAACCTAACCTCCAAATCTTCAATTATAGCATAAAAATCATCCAAACCTCATCATCATCATCAAAAAACCTAATCAATACCAAAAGCTCACTATAAAAATTAAACAAATACAAAACCTTTAAATCGTTTAAAAATGGAATCAGAAGATCAAAAATTCTCAGGCACAAGCGAAAACAAGTTTTTCCCAACTTTTGAAGAAGTTAAACAAGCTCATAGATTCTGGGATACCCAACCCGTACCAAAAATGTCGACACTAATAACAAAAGAAGAGAAAGTTGAACAAGGTCCAATAGATCCAATAAAAACAGTAGACCAAGTTCGATAAATACCTTTAAGTTTACCAGAAAGTTTAGAATGGGTTAGTGTTGATGTATTTGATGATGAGTGGATGAATGAAATTTATATACTTTTGACTGAAAAATATGTAGAAGATGATGATAGTCTTTTTAGATTTGATTATTCAATACCATTTCTTAGATGAGCTTTAATTTCAGAAGGATATATAAGAGATTAGCATATAAATGTAACTGTTAAAGGGAAGAAAAAATTGGTTGGGTTTATTACAGGAATTCCAGCATTTGTTAATGTTTATGGGATGCCGATTAGAATGGCTGAAATTAATTTCTTGTGTGTTTACAAAAAATATAGGGCCAACAGATTGGCCCCTGTACTTATTAAGGAAGTTACACGTAGGGTTAATATTACTGGAGGTTGGCAAACTGTTTATACAGCTGGAGTTGTCTTACCAACTCCTATAGCTCAAGCAAGGTATTATCATAGAAGCTTAGATCCAGTTAAACTTGTTGAAATCGGCTTTACACGTTTTAGTCATAATCTTAATAAAGCTCGTGCTCAGAAACTATACAGGCTTCCAGAAAGCCCATTAATCCCTGGAGTTAGGCCTTTTAAAGAAAGAGATGTCCCAGTAGTACACAGACTTCTTATGGAATACCTTCAAAGGTTTAGTCTTTATATTGAATTTACTGAAGGCGATATAAGACATTTTTTTACTCCACAAGATGATGTCATATATTCTTATGTAGTCGAAAACAATCAAAACCAAGTCACTGACTTCTTTTCCTTTTATTCACTACCTTCAAGTGTTCTTAAGAATCCTAAACACAAAAACTCAGAGCCGCATATGCTTATTACGTTGTGCCAAATGGTCATAGTCTTCTTGATATATTCAAAGATATGCTAATTCTTGCTAAAAGTCAAAATTTCGATGTTTTCAATGCTTTAGATATAATGGACAATATGGGTGTATTTAAAAATCTGAAATTTGGTGTAGGCGATGGCAACCTTCAATATTATCTTTACAACTGGAGATCTAGACCAATGGTCCCAGCACAAGTAGGCATAGTTTTAGTTTAAACTAGTTAATTCTACTATTCTCTTTTATTAAAGAAATCAGCAAATCAAGTTTTTCCTCTACACCCTGTATCTTCGCCGTAAATTTACCATCAAGTTCAGCTACTCTAGCTTCAACAGTAGCCAAACGATTATCATCACCCCCAAAGCTTAAAGTTTTAAAATCATCCCTAAGCCCATTTATTTTCCCTTCAAGTATTTTAGCTCTGCTATCAGTTTTAGTCTCAAGAGTATTTTCAAATCTGCTGATTTTATCTTCAATTATTTTCCTTGTTTTTTCAATCTCACTTGTTGTAAAAAGTACTTTACCAGGCCATCCAGTACCTTTAGTTCGATATGGATCATCGCATATATGCAGATATTTATAAATACAAATAGGGTTAAATAAAGATTTTATTTGTTCAATTTCTAATAAAGCCTGGGCAATTTCACTATAGTCGAAAATTTCTGATTTCAATTGGAACTCATCAAATGCATCACCTAATATTGATATAAGCATATTGAGCATTAGTATAATATTGATAATCAAAGCAAGGCAAAAACTTATATATTTAAGTTCAAAGTTATCAGAAAACATCTCACTAGCATCTCCTGCTGTAAGGCTAAATGGGTAGACCCAAAGATACTTATAATCAAAAACCCCATTATTTTCTTTTGAGGATTTACTTGAAAGAAGACCAAATGATATTGTTGTGTAGATGAAAATTATCATGAAGAATTTTATGTTGGATAAAGAGATTAGAATAAGTTTGATGTAGTATCTGGTTTTGTCAAATGCTCGGAAACCAGTTAAACCACGGATTACGTTAAGTAGAATCATCCACCATAGTAAATACCTTATATCCCAATCCTCTTCCCACAACAAACAAAAAATCCAAAACCCAGTCAATGACAGTCTGATTATATCCAAAATATTCCACCAATCTTTAACATAATCCACTCCTGTTTGGGCAAATTGAACAAGTTCCCAAACTAAAAGCAAAAAATTAACTCCAATAAGCGGGTATACAAAATTAATATCAGATAAAATAATAACCAAAGCAATAAGCACTAAATTTGCCCATACTAATAAAGTATATGAATAAACCCAAATTTTAACATAATTCCACTTATATCTTATATAAAACTGTATAAGCTCAGTCCGATAAATCTCTTCATTTTTGCATTCAAGGATAATTTTTAAAAACTCAATACTATCTAAAGATCCAACAGTTGCCGGGAGCATAAATTTAAAGGTTTTCATAATAAGTGGCTGGTTTTCAAGATCATCTTTTAACTGATTATCAATTGAAGATTCTGTGAAATAGTAATTTAAAATAGCTGTTCTCATTGGTATCAAAGATATTATAGGCAATTCAGTATGAGGCTTACCGAAATATATACTTTCTGAACTTTGGCATATTAAAACTGATAAAAGTTCATGAATCATACTAGAAGAGTTTCTTATAAGGATTACAAGATCATGTCTTATTGCATGGAAACTTGTTAGATTTTCAATTGTATTAGTATTATCAATACCTGAATTTATGAGAAATTCTAATAAAAGGTCAGTGCATTTTTGATGCTGTCTTTTAATAGAGTAATATAAAGGAGAATGTCCAAACGCATCAGCTTTTATAATAAAATTTTCATTTTCTATATATGACTCAATAACTTTATAAAGACCAAGAAATGATAGAAAGTGTAAAGTGGAAAAACTATAAGAGCTGATAAGAAGGCCTAAAGATTCTTGGGAAAGTTGTGCATAGGATTTGGTTTTCAAACACGAAATCGCATTTAAATAAGGGATTAAAGGTTGATAATGCGGATCTGGTATTTTCGCAGGTTTAAACAACGGGTCTTTAATTGATGGTAAAGTATCTGATTTTATCATATCCGGATGGTTTTCAACAAACATAACTCTATGCATATTCAAATTCCACAATTTAATCTGTTTATCAGCACCTCCTGAAGCAATAAAATTCCCATCAGGACTAACAGTTACCGTTAAAACATTATCAGTATGTCCACACAATACATATTCTTTCCTTTTTTCATGTAAATTCCAGACAATAACAAGTTTATCAAAACCCCCACTTATTGCAAACTTCCCTGAAGCTGTTAAAGTAATTCCTCTTATAGCGTCATTATGTCCAGTAAGTGTAAATTCTTCACTAAATTCAGTTAAACTCCATACTTTGACTGTTGTATCAACTGAACCACTGACAATTCTTTGACCATTACTACATGCAGCTATACAATAAATAGCATTTGTATGACCGGTTAATGTAAAAGCTAAAGATTTTAAGTCTACATTCCATACACGAATAGTCTTATCGTTAGAACCACTTATTAAATATACTCCACTTGGGACAAATATTGCCGTCCATACAAAATGTTGATGCCCGTTAAATGAAATAATGTCGTTATGGTCGTTAAGGTTTAGAAGCTTGACGGTTTTATCGTTAGAAGCACTTGCTAGATATTGTCCACATGGAGAAAAACTTACACTGTTTACAGAAAGAACATGATATTTGTGTGTGGATGTATTAGATAAACTAGAAAAATCCCAAAGTTTAATAACTCCATCATGACTACCTGATGCTAGGTTTTTACCATTTGGTGAAAGGCTTATACTCCAAATTATATTCTCATGACCTTTAAGAACTTTTGGTTCAGACTTTTCTAGGATGTCCCAGATTTTAATGGTTTTATCATTTGAACCACTTATAAGGAAACTCCCATCAGGTGTATATACTAAACTTCTAACTCGATCATCATGTGCTATAAAGCTCACTTCTTCTCCTTTGTTTTTTATTTCCCACACTTTAGCTAGTTTATCTTTGCCTGCACTAATAAAAAACTCTCCATTCGGACTAAAATCCAAAAAACTCACACAGTCTGTATGAGCATTTATTGTAAACTCCTCCCTTCTTTCTGGTAAATTCCAAAGTTTTATATAATTATCCCCAGAACCTGTTACAGCATATTTATCATCTGGACTTAAAGCAAGGCTGTTAATAGCCCCAGAATGTCCTGTTAGACTAGCTTCTTCTCTTTTTTCTTCTAAGTTCCATATTTTTACAGTCTGATCTCCGGAAACACTGATAATTGTCTTAGAATCAGAAGTAAATCTTACACATTTTATCCAGTTTGTATGGCCTTCAAAGATCATTTCTATGTTTTTATCAGCAATGTTAATGATTTTAACCAATTTGTCTATAGACCCAGTGCCAATATATCTACCATTAGAAGAGAAATCTACTGAATATAAAGACTGGTCATGGGCTTTTATGCTGAAAATCAAAGCTGACTCTTTGAAATTCCACAATTTGACCGTTGTGTCACGAGAACCACTAGCTAAAAACTCAGAGTCATGGGAAAATTCAATGCAATATACTGACAAACTATGCCCAGTAAGGGTGTTTATAAGTTCATAGGTTTCAGCTGACCATATTTTTATAGTTTTGTCATATGAACATGATGCAATAAATTTCCCATCTTTAGAAAACTTTGCCATTACCGCAGCTGATGCATGTCCTATTAATTTACCTATGAGTTGACCTGTACTTACAGACCATATTATTGGAATGAGTTCTAAATCACAACTTATGATTTTTGTACTGTCTGGGCTTATACATACTGACATTAGACCACATTTATGTTCTTTAAAAACAGATTTTTCTCTATACCCTTCAAGGTTCCATACACGAGTATATGAATCTTTAGATACGCTTATTAATTGCTTTCTTTCGGTAGTGAAAATAAGATCGTTTACTTGTTGAGTATGTCCATGAAAAGTTCCTGATAAGTAGTTTTTGGTACTGCAGATTTCTATGGAACTGTCAGAGTATCCGATTGCTAGATAATTACCTGATGGGCTGTAAGTTATTGCACTTGGAAGTAGAGGGGAGGTATCTTTTTTGTGTTCTTCTGATAAGTCACTAAGATTCCAAACTTGAACTAAAGAAGTATTGCTATATGTCGCGAGAAAGTTGTTGAATGGACTAAGACACATACCTTTAACAGGGTGTTCCGTATCCACTGTGATTTCAGCAATCTTCGATAATAAATTCCATATTTTAATCCACCCATCATCAGACGAAGATATAGCATGCAAACTATCCCCAAGATATTTCACCGCATTTACAGGCCCAGTATGCCCAACTAAAGTGAATTCTTCATTTCTCATAGCAAGGTTCCATACTTTAATAGAACAATCATCTGACCCACTAATCAAAGAAGTCAGATCCGGACTGAAACAAATCCCTAAGACTTTCCCTTCATGTCCTTTTAAAGAAAAAATTTCTATTCTTGAGTTTAAATCCCACACTTTTATAGTCATATCTTCTGAACTACTACCTAATAAATTTCCTGATTGGTTAATGCTAAGGTATGTTATTGGTCCGAAATGGCCGGATAATGTATATTCTTCACATTGTTTTGATAGACTCCAAGATTTTATTAGTTTATCTTCACCTCCAGTAAAAAGAAGATTAGATATTGGATTTAGACAGCATATACGAACACTACCTGTATGGCCACCTAGTAAAAAATCCTCCCTTTCTATATCTTTCAACACATCTTGGATAGCTTCAATTTCGCTAAGCTGGGGTTTTGATGTGTCTAAACTTTGCCCTGCTGTTAGAAAGAAGGAATTAGATACTTCGGGAATCAATGGTTCTTTGATACCAATATCCATTTAATTTATAATATTTCGTCCACAATTATGAGTATTTTCTTTTTCTATATGTGGAATATAATAATTGGAATCATTATTCTATTTGATATAAAATGATTTTTTAGGGTTTTTAAATGGATTATGTGATAATATTTTATCATCGTGCATGAGAATATTTATTATAATAGATGATAAAAAGTTAATTTATATGTGTTATAGAAATTTATTAAGACTTGGAAATATTCTTTTTAAAAAATTACTATAGCAGCTATAATTTTACACTTTTCCGTTAGAATATAGATTCATTTCACTAATTAGTATTAAGATTCTTTAAAATTTGTTAGTAGAAAATAATATTCGCACTATTATTTTCATCATAAAATTCATATACTAATGACTTTTCTTATGTGTCTTTATTATCAAAAAGTTATCTTTATCCTTTAATTGATAGAAATCTTTGAATCAAACTTGTTTTTTATACTAAAGTAACTACATATTCCTAATAACTATATCCAAAATCCAACCCTCCAAGCATTTGTCTTAAAAAAAAAAACACCTTTTCTCATAAACTAGCCCAAAACCTTCATCTAATCTTCCTCCTTTCATCAACAACTTATAATCATCTTAATAAACTATAAGAAATATTAATATTCAAATAGACTGGCCTGGAAAGCCATTAGCAAACACTCCTCCAGTAAAAGAAGCATTAGCAAACTGTGTCAAATCAGTTTTTTTCCTGTTATACTTTTCCTTCCTAATATTCTCATAAAACTTCGCTGGATCTGATGCAAATGGCATAACAGGCCTTGCTGCTTTTTTATACACAGCATTAGAACTTGAACTTTTTGATCTATTTTTAGACTGTGATGTTTTTGGATTATTTATCTCAAGCATTTTCGGCTCTTCCTTAGGCTTTGACTCAGTTTTTTTCTGAACCGGAGATGGTTTTAAAGGAGATTCTTTTATAGAGCTCAAAGTGCTTTCACGTGACTTGTTTTTTTTGCTTACAATACTAGGTAATAATTACTCAGCATAGCAACTTAGGCATATTAAAGATAACTCGTCAAAGTTAATATCTTCGATTTTGCATTGAGGCATACCTTTTGAATCTAAAGGTATTGCTAAGGCGATAATTTCTTCGATTGATAAACGATTTTGACAGTTTCTACATGTTTTTTCGGTAAAGCCATACTCGTCGATGACTAGTTTTTCGCAAAGGAGTTCGGTTATGTGAGAGGTAGCTTGTGACATCCCTGTGATTTTTGAAGTTGGTACTGATGATATTTTAGAGGTCACTCTGCTCATTCTAGACGATGCTGTGCATGATGATATGATAGACTTTGCTGCTATAGACTGAACTCTTGAAGTCCTAACTGAACTATATTCACTCATATTATAATTTTAATAATAAACTCTAATTTTTCAATAGTAATATTGAAGATTTCTTATTTATAGTTTTGATGTTTTTGTGTTTGAATGTAAAAAATTCTTAAAATCATTCAATTTTTTTGAGATTGCTTTTTTGTGTTAGTTTTAAGGAAGTTTAGATGGTTTTGTATGCGGTATGATAATTTTCCTTATTTTTATGAATGATTTATATAATGCAATTTTTGTATATATGTGATAAAATATTTTTTGAATTATTTGGAGTTTAAAATGTATAGCAATTTTAATTTCTACTTTGTATCTTATATTTATAAGCACATAAATATGCATTTCAAAGGGTTAATTAAATTTTCTACAAATTATATCTAAACAAGCAATTATTTAATTTATCATTTAAAATTCATTGAAATATAAACTTTTAGCGTTAATACATAGAAAATACAGATCCTGAGCACTTAAATAATCTAACCCATATCAATATTTTGCATAAAAAGCAAAATACAAAATAATCACTTCTCTTGAATCATCATACAAGCATTTAAACTCTCAAACCCAATCATCACATTTTTTAGCACAATTCCAACTTCCCGATCTTAACCCTCAACATAACAAAATCCTAATAACCCCAATCTCATCCAATTCCTATCCCACATCATCCTTCATATCAATTAATACAAAATCCTATATATCTAATAATTTTCTATACTCCTTACAAAAACATTATAATGGATTAATTCTACCTTCCTTCCTCAATACTATCCTAATTCCCAATCTGCATATAACCATTCTCCAATATCCTTTAACTTAATTATCTTCCTAAATTACTATTTTTTATATGAAAACCATCTGTTTATTAGTAATATTTAGAAATTAACTTATTAAAATGAGTATTAGTGATGACTCAGGCTTTGAAGAAGATATTGATAACGACCTCCTATTGGAAGAAGTCAAAAGCAGCAGTTCTTCATCACCAGTTTTAGCAAACTTAGAGTCTGCAAAAGAAGAAATAATCCCATTTATCCCATTAGCACAGTCTGGGATCAGCTTAGAACCAGACATGTTATTTGGCTGGAAGCCTAAGTCTTTAATGCACGGAGGACCAATACCTCTAAACTTTGCTTTGGATAGTATTTTAACAAAAAACTGCATCTATCATGGTTTTCGTCCTGAAGACTCTTTAGAACTCCATGAAGCATTTTCAAACCCTTTAACTTATCCATATGCTATAAACCCAACAGTACGCCATGCATATAAAGCTATAAGGAAAAAACTACCTAAAAAAGACTGTAGACCTTTTACTGGAATGAAAACTGAGATGACTAACGAAGACTTGGTTTTTGATTCAAAATTTGAATCTGGGAATCTTGATAAAGTCAGTAAAATTAAAGAAGATGAATATGATTTATATATAAGAAACGATTCTAACACATATGGGAAAAATCAATGGTTTTACTTTGCTGTGACCAATAATAGCATTGAACGTGAAATAAAATTTAATATAGTCAATTTTGCTAAACAAGATAGTTTATATACACAAGGATTACAACCTTGTGTTTATAGAGAAACAATGCCTTATAAAAATTGGCATTATATGTGTGAAAATGTGAAATATAGTTTTTCAAAAATCAACAAAACACTTGTTAATAAAAAGATTTTTTATTGTTTGTCTTTTACTATAATTTTCCCAGGTTTTGAAAGATTGAAATTTTCTTATTCGATCCCGTATAGTTATTCTGATTTGATTAAGTATTTGAAAGATATTGAAAAGAGTCAGTTTGTCCAAAGGGAGTCGTTGTGTAAATCTTTGAGTGGAATTGATGTTCCTTTACTTAGTGTTACTGATAGAGAAGTTGTCGAAGCAAAGGAAATTATTATTGTTACTGCAAGGGTACACCCTGGAGAAACTCATGGTTCTTGGATTATGCAAGGGTTTATATCTTTTATTATTGGTAAGTCTTTAGCTGCAACAAGGCTTAGACAAATGTGTATTTTTAAAATTGTCCCGATGCTTAACCCAGATGGGGTCATAATGGGCAATTCCCGATGTTCGCTAAATGGGCAGGATTTAAACAGACAATTCCAATCTCCAGACCAACGTTTGCATCCAGAGATTTTCCATACAAAAAACTTTATATACCAAACCAAAAACATCCTAACCTATCTTGACCTTCACGCGCATTCCAAGAAAAAAGGGGTTTTTATATATGGACCACACTTCCCTTTACACTCAGAATATCATTGTAAAATCCGAGTAATCCCCAAACTTCTAAGTGAAAGTACCGATGTTTTCAGATACTATTCCTGTAAATTCCATAATGACTGGTCTAAAAGAAAAGCAGCAAGACTTGTTGTTTCTAAAGAGCAACAACTTCCATATTGCTATACTGTAGAAACATCCTCATATGGATATTTAGATTATGATCGTAACACAATCCCTTTTACTCAAGAAAAAATGTTCTCAATAGGTGAAAAGATCTCGATAGCAATCCTTCAATATATTGATCTAAGAAATGATGAATATCTTCAACGTGAAGTCCGTGCTGAGCTTCGTAAAAAAACCGCAAGATTTTCCCCAATAAAAGAATTCGACAAAAAACGAACTATGAAAGATATCCTTGAACAAATAAAAAATGATCTGGCAAATGAAAACGAAAGCGATTCAGGTGGTTCAGATAGTGACTGTGATAAAGATCATGAAGAAGAAAAAGTTAATAAAAAAATCCTCATGGTTTTGAAACAAGTAAATCAAATGATTGAAAACCCAGTTAGTAGGAAGAGATATAGTAGGTTACATGGACAGAAAATAATGAAGGTTAATAAGAAAAATGATGATGCTGAAGTACAGGCAAAAAGCACATTGGCTAAGTATTTTTCAAGAGCTTCTACTGATAATAAAAGTAGGTTTAAGTGCAGAGTTGAAAGTGTTAAGAGAACTTCGGATGGGGAAAAAAAGAAAAATCCTGGGAAGAATAAAGAAATTAATTCAAAACTTTCGTTTTCGTTAGGGTTATATGCGCTAAGACAGAGGACTACACATGCTATGTATGAAAAACCTATAGTGAGGAATAGGAAAAATTTGAGGTTTGACTTGAAAGCAGGTTCAAATGGGAATATGGGCATGTTTTTGGATTGCTTAGATGAAGGGTATGAATCTAATAGCGAAGGGGATACTACAAAGAAAGGCATTACTATAAGAAACATCCCTAGAAAAAGTAGCAGACACAAATCAGCTGATAAAATCAATTGAAAAATTATTAGTTTAATATTTATTGATGTCTCTATAAAGCTGTAATATATTTTATAGGCTTTTATCATTAGTATTTAGATAATAATCTTTCTTAAGATTACCTTTTACACATTTTATGGATATAAGCCTATTAACAAAATTCATTTTCTCGCCCAAGATCCTTGAAGAACTAAAAAGCAGCACTCCTGAATTTAAACACAAAGCACTTATAGATATCCTATTAACACCTACACATGTAAGAAGTGGCAAAAATATGATGATGCTGAAGTTTTTAGTAAGATCGTTTCCGTTTGTTAGAGAAAATATATTACAGCTTGGTGAATCAACTTTTACACACTTTTGCCAAGCAATTAGCTTTGAAGAATACAAGGTTGGAGATGTAATTTGTATTTAGATTGTATTTAATCAAGGAGATACTGGGAATAAATTTTATATTATCCTATCTGGTTTGGTAAGTGTTTTAACGTTTCCTTATAATGATGATTATAGTTTAGAAGTAGCCAAGCTCGATATAGGCATGTCTTTCGGTGAATTAGCTCTAATCCGCAAACAGCCCCGTTCCGCAACTATAAAATGTTTAGAAGCTTGCCAGTTTATAGTCCTGCAAAAGACTGACTATTTGCAGATCTTAGGCAAAGTTGAAGAAAAAAAGCTCGAAGAAATAGTAAGTTTCCTTCACTCAATAAGCTTATTTTCATCATGGACCAAGAAATCATTAGAAAAATTAAGTTACCATTTTAAAAACAAAGTCTTTCATCGAAATCAAACTGTTTATAAAGAAGGAGATATACCTGAAGAATTTTACATAATAAAGAAAGGAGAGTTTGAATTTTCAAAAAAACAACACATATCGAAAAATCAAAAACATGAAGTACTTAGCATTGGGATATCAGGAAGGAAAGCAACATTAATACCCTTAAAAATAACCCCAAAAGTTGCCCTTTTAAGTGCTGGAGAAATTTTCGGTGATGAAGAATTGTTGAAAGGGATTTCAAGAACATTGACATGTACTTGTGTGGTAAGGGGGGAATTGATGTGTATGAAAAAAAGCGATTTTTTTGGGAGAATTAGAGCTGATGATTCGATTAAATATCTTCAAGACTCATCAAATATACGTGAAAATATTAGAGCTGATAGACTGAGATATGTCCCGAGTATAGAAAACAGTTTTTCTGATATTAAAAACTATAGTACTGAGACTTGTGATAGATTATATAAAAGATCCAAGGCTAAACTTATGATCAATTCAGTGAGGCATCAAATGCGTAATTTGAAATCTAAACCAAAAATAAAAAATATTCTTACACTTGGGGAAACAGGAAAAGTAAAAAGTGGCGAACTACATAGTTTGACACCAATATATAGGCTTCTTAATGAAACACCTCTTATGTTGAAGTCGTTTTCTCCCCATTTTCGACATGAA
The DNA here is from genome assembly GCA_001970955.1 of Stentor coeruleus. NCBI lineage: Eukaryota > Ciliophora > Heterotrichea > Heterotrichida > Stentoridae > Stentor > Stentor coeruleus. Next base: position 18,757 of record MPUH01000063.1, read on the forward strand.
AACTATTTTGATTTAGATTATTCAAAATGCAATTATTCAAGAATAAGCCTGAAAACTTCTTTGACCCCTTTACCGAAGTAAAATTAATATATAAGAATTATGCAAACCAAAAAATACTATGTCTTATTAAAATGTTTAGGTTTTAAAGATTATTATGAAATTTTCTTAAGATAAACTTCTTTTTAAATATATTAAAAGTACAAGTTTTTTTGAAGATAATCTGATAATCTTGATAAATTTTATATAAAATTGATTGAAAATTTAAGTAATAATAAATTACACTGGACTATTTCAAATACTATCTATAAATAAGGGCATAATAAAATATTGTTATGTAGGCATTTAAATGGTATATTGTTTTTATGATATTGTAAAGATAAATATGATTAATTATTTCAAAAGTCAGAAACACTTAATATATATTGCATGTTACGATAACTTTTATAATTCATGTTAAAATTTATCATGATCAGAAAATTTACGCATCTATTTGGTTTTTCAAAGTTTGATTATTTAAATATTATCATTAAATTGTATAGTCTTCAGTATTTTATTCTAACTTAAAACTATTTTAGTATAGTTTTTTTTTCATTTCAATCTTACGTAGCAAAAAATATTCTTATACTTTTACATCAAAAAAAGCTTCATTATCAAAGTTCTTTTAATATTTCTATATTAAGTCAAGTGTAATAGGTATAAATAAGAATTTATAAACTATTTCAAGAAACCAGGTGAATTCCATTTTATTACCCTAGATCATATTGTCCTTGTTTCAAATAGCCTAGAACTACCCACAAATCGCACAACTTCCTATACCTTAAAATATTACAAAAGCATTAATTTGTACTGACAAAAAATACCTTAACACAAATTTCCCTTTCTTTTACTGAAACCATTTACAACATAAAAAAATAGCAAAAAATGCAAAATTCATAAATAGCATATCAAAACTCACAACATTACAAATAGCAAAAACTAAAAATATAATATAATTAATATTATATTCCTATTCCTTCTTATCTTTATTTTATTACATCAAATAAATAAAACCATAAATTTTTCCACTCTTTATATTATGCTGAAACCATGTACTTTTTTATTTCAAAGCTTTTTTCAATTTAATAATAAAATATGGGTTGTAGTCCTTCCAAAGATTCTAGTAGTATAATTGAACTTAAAAATGAAAGGGTTGAATCCAAAAAAGCAACAGTGTCTACTATACAAGATCAACCAGGGAAATTAAATGCATTTAAAAGTATTAATGGATCTCTTTTTATAATAGGCGAGGAAAATTCTAAAAACGAAGAATCAAGAAATCTTTCAAATATTGGGCAAGTCTTATATTCCCAAAAATCAGATAATTTTAAAGACGCATCAAATATAGAGAGTAAATAAGAAAGCTTGAATATTTATAAATAAGTATTATGGAAATACGCAGAAAGCAATAGTTTTATAGAATTTTGAGATGTAATTTTGCTTATAGAGTAGCTTCTTGTAATAAAGAATATGATGAATTTTGTGTTTTGTTGTTTAAGAAAAGGAAATTTATATTTTTTTCCTATTAGGCTATATTGGGCTAATAGCTAATTAAGTGCAGTTTAGATATATAAGATTTTAATAGTTTTTATAGAATACCGTTTATTTTATATATATTTTATCGTAGACTTGAGAATATGATTTTTGCATGCAATTTGATGTTTCGTTTATATGTAGGCTAATATAAAGAATATCTTATGGAAGATTATATGTAAAGCATTAATGCTATCCATGTTTAAGCTGAATTATAGGTAAATAATTTCTGCTAAAAGTCATTTATTAGATAAATAATGTAAAGTGTTATAAAAAATATAATAATCGTTTTGCCATTTACCTTTAAGCGGTTTGGTATATTTTTTTACAATACTCTTCAAGTTATTAGTTTTTTGCAAGAGATTCTATTTCTGAATAAGAATAAAACTATTTATCGATTTAAAATTTAGAGTTAGGCTCATTATTTTATAATAATTGAATCAACTCATTTGGTTTTCAGACTAATTTTTATTTTTCATTTGCATCATTATTTTGTCTTTCGCATGCAGATATTAATGATTGAATCAGCTCATAAAATATATAAAATTCATGAATATACATGGAATCTAAGAAGGTTTTGATTAACTATGAAATGTCTAGGTTTGAAAGTAGGACAAGAAGGCCTTTGATAATTTACAGATAATCTCTTATTTTTCTTACAACTTTTATAGAATTGCTACCAACAAAGTTCCATTTTATTATAGTTCTCATGACTTCAAAACTTTTTTATAATACTTTTCAGTTTTCAGCTTAGTTCTCCATTATTTATTTTATAATAAACTGCGGGCTCCAATTTTCACCTTTATATCTTATTATAAATACTAGTTTTATTCAATAAAACTTTATTTCAATATAAAAATTAACTTAGAACAACTAAAATACTATAAAAAATGTTGTAAATATCATTCCAAATAATATAAAGCAGCCTATAAGTTCTTTTGTCAAATCAACTCTTGAAAGCTACTCCTTCGTAATATTATATATCCTTAGTAATTTATAAATTTCTTATATTTAAATATAAATTGTTAAAATCTAAAGACACTTTTTAAGTAATTCCACAATACTTTTATTAAATGAAATCTTGTCAATAAATTCGTCTTTTCTAAGCTTTTTTCGAATTTGCTATTAACTTGCTTTATTTTAATTTTGCCTATTCTACCCTCATATATATAAATTTGAGACTTATATAAGTTATATTATGATTTCAAAAAATTTCATTACTTTTTTTAAGTCTTAAGAAAGAGTTATTAAATGTGTTTGCAAAAAAGTTTTGATTTTTCTTTGATTTTTTGATCTTGTCACTATGGTTGATATGATATATTCTGTATATTTTTATGGTAAAGTAGAAACATTTACTATATGAGATTAGCTTTTTTAACATCTCTGTTGAGCTTTTCTATATCAAACTTCATGAGTTTGGCGATGATAAAAGTATTTGCTAATTTTGTAAATCTTTAAGTGAATCATCCATGCTGCTAAAAACTTTTAACTTTCTCTACAATTTCTATGCTATATAAAAGAATCCTTTTATTCTCCATCATACTTAGAATTTCATATTCAACCAGCTCAAAAATTATCCCAGTGATTTACCCTGCAAATCTATCATCATCATAAGACCCCAACATGTATCAACTTTTGTAAAAATAATGAAAAGCTAAATAATAAATAAACAAAATCGAAATGTAAAACAAGCTTCTACAACTTGTAGAATTAAGCACCTTACTAAGCTTAGAAATTTCACCTCATTTAAAAGGCACTTTAAATTTATACTTTTTAAATAGGCATGCTTTAAATATTAAAACAATTATATGTGTCTTTAAATTATGTTAATAACCCAATATTCCACTGTTATTAAAAAAATAATTGTTCTAATGCTTATTATTAAAAAGTAATATTTTGATTTCTAAATTTTTCAATATAGTCTGTGTAACAATATCATTCTTAGTATAAAGCGTTAAAAGTGCGCAATGATCTTTCATTTCTTCTTTTCATAAAACTAATTTACTTTACTAGGCTAGGTTGTATTTTATCAGCAAATAATTCCATCATTTCTTCATCTTAACTTTATTCATTATTTCTATACATCATCATTACTTTTATCAGCCCTTCTCAAATGTAATTTTATGTTTGATTGCTCATCATTCCGTGTTTTGGAATATTAACAAAATTGTTAAAGACTCAGCTTTAACTACTAATTTGATGATGATCCACTCACAGAACTTGCCTTTTTCCTTCAAATTCTAGAATTCATCTCTTTTTTGATTCATTTGCGCTCTGTTTAGATCGCATACTTAGTATGGTTTTTACTCTATTTCCAGTTATTTTCTCTAGGAATTATATGTAGTCCTCCCTTATAAAATATCACAATTTATGTGTTCGAGTCTTGAGTGTTGATGAAATAATAAAAAAATTTATATAAATATTATTATATAATACAAAGATTTAGGTTTTTGAAACTTGTCTATTATATTTGTGTAAATATAGGAATAATGTGTGAAGTCATGATAAATAGAATATCATCGAGCGAGTAATGTATAATTTTTAAGATAAGATAATGATTTTTTACGATAGAAAGTGCTGCTTATTAAAACTCTTGTTGTTATGATATAAAATATACTGCAAAGAAAACTTTCGTAAGATTTAGGGGTAAATTGCAAGAATGAGGAAAAGAATTAGGTTTTTTTATAAATAAGTACAGTTTTTATGAAAAAATTTGTATTAAATCCAGATATTTATACCACTTTATCTATATGATGACTTAATTGTTAAATCATTTTGTATATATGATGATTTCACTGTTGCATTATCATGTCATGATATTCAATTCATAGATTTTTTATTATTCACTTAAGTCTTTTGAAAAAATTTTAAATCTGCTTAGGAGTAATTTTCTTATATGTAATTTTTTTTTTTAAGCTTATATAAAATTAGATTTCATATATTAAGGGTCAATAAAGTGGATATAAACCATAAGACCAACAAAGAAAATTTCGCTGTATATGACGAGATCGCTCAATTGGAATCTGACCAATCTTGGGATCATTTTAGGGAAAACTCGATTGGTGTATTTGTAAACTGAAGTGATTATTTGAGATTTCTAGATAAAAATTACTTGTAAAGGATGATCTGGTCTTTTTTCTAGCTTGCTAAAAGATCTTAGTATTTGTCGCATCACCATATTAGTCTATGAGTATATTCAAGTGTATATTTTTCTGATATGGTAAAATTCTAAGAGTAAAGGCAAATTTTATTTCTAAGCCTTGTTGATCATGAAGATTTTAAATAATAATTTCAGAATAGATATTAAGAGCATGTGGAAAACTAAAATTCTGGAAAAATCTAAGAATTTTCGAAAAGAAATAATAATTCTAGGGATTGTTAGAATAGATAAATTTGATGATTAAGGTGAAAATCTATTCACTTTTTGTATAAGATTTCTAAGGGTGAGATGATTGGAAATGTAACCAATTTTATTAGTTTAACAGGATAGGAGTTTAGACTTTTATATTAATAAAAAATTATGCAAATTGGTTTGAGGGACTATAAAATATTATTAGAGCATTCTTTATGAGTTTATTCTTGTCCAAATTGAGTCGGTATGTCAGCTTGGAAAAATATCAATATTAAAGCCAAATTTCTTGCAAATCAAAAATTCAAGGGAAAAGCAATTCATAAAATCAAGCAACCATTCGCACTCACTATTTCTCTAAGGAGCTTTATCCTTTCAGAGACAAATGAAATTTTTCAAAAAGGGTGAAACTGATAAAAGGCTAACAGCTTAATTTAATTACTGGTTAAATTACATTGAAGATTGGGCAAATATCAGCTATATTAGCATCAAAACAGAGTTAGAAAAGTAAAATTTCTTCAATGATTTGATATAATTTTTTATATCACCACAAATATTTTAAATAAATTCTCAAAAAAGTTTCATCAATGCAAGAAAATCAAAATTACATCACATTCAAAATAATTAAGTATATAATTCGTGCTGATTAGGCAAAAAACACAGCATTTTTATGATGATTAATATAAACCAACATAATTTTTACTTATAAATGGAAATTAAAACTGGCAAAGTATGGACGTTACAAGTATTTTCTAAATAGGAGGATTTGGCATTGATAGACTTAATGAATACAGTCGGCTGCAAAAGGTGGACGAAAATTAGTGAAGAAATGTCAAAGAAATACGGTATTTTGAATCGGTCACCTAAACAATGTAGAGATAGGTGGGTCAACAATATTGACCCAGCTATAATAAAAGAAATCTGGACAAAGGAAGAAGATGATATTTTATTTGATAAACACAGTATATATGGAAACAAGTGGTGCAAAATATCGAAATTTCTACAAAGGAGGTGCGGGAATTCGATTAAAAATCGTTTTTATAGCATAGTTCGTGTGAACCTTAGAAAGTACAATAAAAATATTCCAGAAGAATATCAACTTAAAGGCAGCTTAAAATCTCTTTTAAAAGTCAAAAATATTAGAGATATTTTAGTTAAGAGACCTGAAAATCAAGATAGTAATGATGAAGCACAAGCCTTAAATGAAATTCATGATGAATCAATATTTTTTATTAACAGTAACAATCATCTTAACGAAGAATTTATGTATCCAAATTATGTGAGCATTATCAAAAATGATACAAATGATTTTGAAGCAAAATATCAAAATTTACTCTCGGCAGAAATAAAATTCGATAATAGACAATTGGCAAATAATCTTGAATCAGATCAAAATCAGAATGATGCAAACACAGTTAGAAATATATTCAGAGTTTTTTTGAGAAATGAAAAAAATAAGCGTTTGAAAGATAATAAAAAAAAATCAAAAGAGCCTGGAGGCATGGTAAATGAGATTAACACGTTTTATAAAGGGTTGTTTAGCAGTACTGAAAAATCACAGGAGATATTTTCAAAGTTTGGAAGCAACATGATTTTACCATTTATCGATTTCTCATGTCCCTAAGTTCATAGTAAAATTTATCAATATAAATTTTATAAACTCTAGTTAACTTTCTTATATCTAATATAAACTTAACAAAACTATATACCATATAAGGGCACAAATATTGAAAATATATATCCATATTGTATATAATAAATTAAATGCTTACTCAGCGTAAAAATGTTTTTCTAGATATTGACTCTGAGTCATCGACCCAGAGTATCATAACAATAACAAACTCAAACAACAACGAAGCGTCTATGCTTTCACCTTCTATTCAAGAAGCATCGATAATTGGGTCAAATAACAATGGGTATAGAAGTTATATTTCAAGTTCTGATGCTACAATAAATGAAGGAATAACAAGGAATCAATGTACCTGCTTAATGTTTTAATTTTCCTTATGAACTTATAGATAAAGTAATTATTAAACGTAAAAATATCCTGGTATTTTTTGAGGAATCCTACCCATCCTGAAAATTCTTTCAACATTTCATATAAAATCAAAAAAAATAAGTTTTGTATTGTTTTTAGGCACTGGAAATCATCATTTCATTTGCGGCATGGTTTGATTTGTATAAAATAAGCTATAAGACTTAATCATTTTCCCGAAAAGCCTCCATTCAAAACTAAGTCATTTTTTACAGAATTTCTTGCCGCAAATCTTGCTTAAAGTAGAAATTCTTAGGATTTAACAAGTATTTTTATTATAAAAGAAGTTTAATACGATTTATTATTACATTATGCAATGTTTAATAGAGATAATAGTTAAAGGATAATAGTTAAGGTTTAATAAGAGAATAGTCATGAAAATTTTAGAGATGATAGAAATGCTAGAGAATATATGATGCAAACTAAAAGAAATTCACTTGAAATTATAGATAGCTTTGATTGGGATATTATGTATGGTAAATTACATTATGATTAAACTTTCATATAAAACTTCGATAAGAATTTGTATATGCTAATTTACAGGCCCTAGTCATAGAGAAGATTAGTGAGGTTTATTTACCAGTCTATTATACGATATAATAAACAGTAGTGAAGATAAAGATTTCGCAAAAGGTAATAAGTTAAGTTACTTGTACTGCATAAAGGCAGAATTGATAAAGAAAATCAGGTATGGTTATATGGTAAACTAATCTAATCTATAGGAAAATTCAATTAAACAAGTTTATATCTAATAACTTGTTTTACCTGATTTAGAATTTCGAATTTATATCTATTCAATCAAAAAATAATCTCAAATGCAATATGGAGTTCTTTATGGTAATCAATATCAGACTGTAAATCAAAGAATATAAAATTCCACGAGCTTACTAAAGAAGTAAAAATAAAAGACAGATTCTCAAGTTAAAAATGTAAGAACTAAGTAATTGATACTTCTATGCAATTATAAAAAAGCATCAATAGTCTGAATATCCAAACAGCAAGCAAAAAATATTTATCAAGTATTTAGACAATGTTAATATTGATTATTATATTAAAATCCTCATAAATTACACAAAAGTTATTATAGAAGAATTCGCTATATTCCTTTTCATATTTTACAGATAGATATCATTGAATTGAAGAATCAAAAAGATTAGGTAAGTCTCAAATTAAAGTAAGGATTACAAGAGATTCTGATTATTTTTTTGAGTTTGCTTTCAATAATAATCAACTAAAAGGCAATGAAGCATGACAATGCAATAAAGTAACTCCCATTTAAAATAACTAGTAAGAGTTTATTAAAATCTCTTGTAGAAAACTTTTGTATATTTTCACTGGGCTAGTCTGTGTTAAAGGGGAAAAAATATATTTTTTATGCAAAATGAAGGCAAATGGATAGGCCTTAAATGATATGATAATAGAAAAAATTATGATTTATTAGAAACTATTGACTATTTTGAATTGATAATATAAGCAAGAGTGGGGATATTGAGTTTATCAGGAGAAATTAAAGGTATTAAAAAAATTGTAAAAATTCAATGAAGGGTTGCATTATGATTCTATTAAGATCTTTATCAGTGAAAGATATTATAATATTACTAATTTAGGGCTTATTATGCCACCAAAGTCAATTTGATTTGAAGCAAAGCCTAGCTTATGATTAGTTGTTAGATTATTAGAAAAAAATTATATTAATTTTAGTATTTTTGGTAACTGAAATAGTATTAAATTTATTTAGTATTCTGCTTGACTAGATTATATGCTAATTAAGAATTTTTAGGAGTGAAATTATTATTATATCGATATTTAGGGAAAAATTATATAGAAAAAGTTTATCAGAAATTAAGCTGCAAAATATGACAACTAAGTAAAATATATATATAAATAGTTATAGTGGCATATTTCTAGAGATAATCAAAATGGTTAAGGTTTTGGATTTATGCTACTTAAAAGTAAAATTAATTAGAAAAGAATAGAATAATGATCACTTAAGTTTCAATTAAAATTTAATAAGTTAAGCTTTACTATTAATTATTAGCACCATAATGGCTTATTTCGAAAAATAGCAACAATATATTTTTAAACGTAATTAGTATACTTAATAGCATTAAATACTTTACTGAGAAAATGAAATACTTTCACAGGCGATGCAGTTTGATATGCTGCTCATTTTAAGAAACTATAAGTTTTAGATAATAATTTAAAATCTTTTTTCGAAAATATATCCCATCCAGCGACTATTAAATAAAATAATTTACAGCCTACCTCAATCGTAAATTCGTGAACTTATTAATTTTGAAAGTATATCAATTTATCCCAATTTTTTTTAAATTCAAACCAAAATCATCTTAAAAAATTCCAAGTTTTCAAAGAATCTTAAAGTTAACCTTACTAAATATAATGATTTTTAACCTTACCCAAAGTACGCTTTATTAAATAACCTAACTAAATATAATTATTTTCAACATTTCCCCATATACGCTTTATTAAATTAACCTCATATAATTTTCTGACATGCATATTAAAAATATTATTTTACAAAATTCAACATGTTTAGTTCTAATACCTAACTTATTTACTACAGCCCAAAACTAAACTTAATTATAATGATAGCTCAAAGGAAAGAGCCAATAGCACGGCAATACAGGCTCTTGAAACTGGCTTAAAATCTCATTTCTTTCAATAAATCCTTTCGTCCATAATAGATTTAGATTTTTAGGCTCATTTAATACTTCCTTGGCTTCAGAACACTCTTCTTCATTTTTCAAGACTTCTTTGAAGCTTTTATGAGTTTTTGGTAGAGTTGGCTTTACAAGAAGTTTATAATACTTTGGGGATTTTATCAAATTTGAAACTTTTCCGGAAATTCTTTTTCCAAGGGCATGATATTTGTTATATCTTCGAAGGTTTTTTCTTATCAAACTGTAAAAATGATTTTTTATAGAATTCGCTGAACGGCCTTGGAAGAATTTAGAAATAATGCTCCATTTGCATCCAAAGTTTTTATGTTTTTCTATTAAAAATGCCTCTTCTTCATCAGTCCATGGAGTTTGGTTGAGCTTTGGGTCTAAATGATTTACCCATCGGTCTCTGCATTGTTTCGGGCTTTTATAATTTGCACTATCGTCGCTATTCATCATTTCACTAATGTGGTTCCACTTTTTTGATTCATTGATTTCAATTAGATGCTTTAAAAGTTCATCCTCCTGTATATGACTTACTTTTTGCTCCCAATGTTTCACTGATCGCTTGACCATATATTATTATGAGTAATCAAATAAAAGATAAAATTTTACTTTTGGCTTCATTTCCAAAAGGAACAATGATGAAATTGTAACGTTATTTTAAGTATAATATAGTAGTCGAATATTTTTATAAATATTGATTGATTAAATGCTTAAAGTGTCTTATAAAAATGTAGTATATCAAAAATTTATGCATATAATTATTATGTTAAAATTATAGATTGTTGCTTATAGTGATAAGATTTTTAGATTTAATATTCCCAAAAAATTGATAATTATGCTTTAAATACACATAAAAAAATATGCTAAAGTACTTTAATAAATTGGTCATGATTTTAAACTTTAAGAAAAATCTTACATATTTTCGATAGAAAATTCATGTATAAAATTAACTATAATTTATATAGCTTTATTAGAGGCATTTTATATTTTAAAATTTCACATCTAAAAGCTAATAGTATGTTTTTAATTAAATCAATTAATAGAGATTATAAAAAATTATCTTAAAGATATAGCCTTTACTTTTACTTTTATCGGCAGGAGTATTAGTGATGAATAATGCATTTTTATCCAAAAAACTAAAAATCAGAAAAATTTAAGACAATATATAGCATTTTTATAATCTTATATATGATAATCATAATTATTTTCTTATGGTACTTACATATACCCATTTAGTTATAGAGTAAGTTTGTTAAATATATTACTTTATATACTATAAATTGAAGGTAATTGCGAGATGTATGTTAAAAACTTGTAAAATGACTAAATTGAGCCTTAGAAGATAGGATTATTAGAAAATGAATTAATGATAGAATACATATGCTTCAAGATTTTTAATTGTGTTAATTTTCAAATCATCTATTATCCTATAGACATTTGTATTAGTTCCCATCTTTTATCACTACAAGCCCTTGTAGTTATATTTCATATAGCTTAAATCATTTATATTCATGATGAAAAAACATACTTTATAAAGCTTTTAGCGTTCTCTCTTAACTAATTCATATTACCCAAATAAAATATTCTTAAAATTCAAAAATTATCCAAATATTTCAATTTTTCCCAAAATTCCAACTATTTATTACAATTCTCGTTTAAACCAAATCTAAGTTCTTAATAGTTTTTGTATTTCCAAAATGCATATGATTTGCCATTTAAAGCTACTTTATATAAAAAAATTATATCACACAAGTAAGATATATATATATAATATAAAGCAATCCATTATGTGACTATTTTTTTTTATCTTATAATAAACCATCTCCCACTTTTAAATGGTATAACTATGATCTAAGCATATAAAATATACTAATATGTCAATCTTTACTCCTATTTTCTTACAACTTTTAGTAATGCCTCTACTTGCCAATATATTATCTTCAGCATTCAACATTTTTTATTAATAAAATTATTATAAGGATTATAATTAATTTTAGCTAGGCAAAAACAGTGGAACAATCCAGAAGTCCATCAAGAAGTTTTTCTCATATTCAACATTAGGAAGAGTACTAAAAAAACTAAATAATTCAGGATCTTGAGTTGAAGACCCTTCATTAATTTCCTTTTTGTTTAAAGGCTTGATAAACTTTTTCTTACTTGCTTTTGAAAAGCAATTAAATTTTGGAAATCCTTTCGGAATTGTTGGCTGAACAACAAGATCTGAATATTTTTGATTTCTAAGAACCGTAGGAACATCTTCAGTAATTCTTTTTTCAATTGGAAGATTTCTGTTGTGTCTTCTGAGATTTTTTCTAATTAGGCTGTAGAAATGATTTTTAACATTGTTTGGTGATCTCCCTGGGAAAAAACGAGAGATTCGACTCCATTTATTTCCCAAGGCTTTATACTTGTCTACTAAAAGAGCTTCGTCTTCATTAGACCATGATCTAGAACAAAGCTTCGGGTCTAATTGGTTGACCCAGCGGTCTCTGCATTGCTTGGGAGTTCTTATGGTACTTAAGTTATTCTTCGCCAGAAGCATGCTGATTTTTTTCCAGTTCTTTGCCCCAAGGCATCTTATGAGGCTTGATAATATTCTATCTTCCTAAATAAAATTCACATTTTTGTTCCAATACCTTTTTTTATCCTTAACCATTTATTTATTAAGTTGGTTACAAAGTTTAATGCAAAAGATAAATTTAAGTAGAAATTCAGTTGATTTACTTTAGAAAATGAATTGAAAATTATAGTTTTATGAATAAGATAGTTTATTAGAGGGATTAAATTGGATTATAGGAAATTTAAATAAATATGCTTAAGTTTTGTAGTTTGAAAATTTACTTAAACTATGAAAAAATATACCTATTTAGTTTTTTCAAGATATGATTAAAGGAGATGAGATTTCAGCTTTTATATTAAGAAGCATCAATAGGGTGGAGAAAATGATCAGCAAAAGTGATCCTTAAATTACTCTAAATTATTTACTGGCAGAGAAGTAGAATCTGATTATTATACTAGTAATCAATTTTTTTAAATGAAGTCTAAAGAAATGATTATAAATCTAAAGGAAACTAGAAATAAAAAGTTAAATGAAATATGAATACTGTTTTTCATATGCATATGTGACTAGGAATAAATTAGATGTGATACTGTTAGCTGCAAACATGATAGGATTGAAGTCTGAGCACCGTAAGGAAAATATTGTTATAAGTCATTTAGTTAAGGCTTTATGGGTTTTTATTTTCTCAGTAACCAAAGCCTTGTCTGAATACTTTACCAAGATTTTATTAGCATAGCTTAACTTTGAAAAATATTTTTAGAGTTAATACATGCTAACTATATTAATACTTTCATTTTACAATTTCTTCTAAAAATCAAAAAATATACATTGTAAATTTACACCTTAAACTAAATATACACTTTTTGATCTTTATTTTACCCCCAAAAACTTATAAAAATACTCTAAATTATAGCTTGGCTTGTTGAATTTCTAAAAATCCCTACAATTTCCATCAAATTTATAAATTTTTAAGAGAGTTATTAGACATTTTATAATAATCTTTATACATTTAGATGATATGCAAGTTTATAATTGTATTTTTTTTAATTTCACTTGATTTTAAACATACTTCCATGTAATATTAGATATTTTCCTTATTTCCTCAAATGAATATTCTACTATAAATCTAATCTTGGAAGAAAATTTAATTTATATCACACAGATATTTATGAAAATGTTTATTCATAATATAAATTTGACTTTAAATGCAAATTAATCGAATTAACTCCTATCTGAAACCTTTTATTTAATTATTATATGTGCTTAGGAAATAAATTTTCGAAATTTGGATTTAAATTATTACACTTTGATGCTAAATCCTTTAATATTTCTTTATAATGTTAAAAAGGAACAAAGTTATAAATTAAAATATAATTGCATTTGAGTTTTTGATCAAGAATATTAGGAGATCATAATAATTGTTTATTACTGTTATTAAAGTTTAACATATAAAAATAATTAAGCATACTTTTCAATTACCCACAATGAAAAAAACCTAAAATAATAACTTTTTACTATAAATCATTAATTAAAAACAACTTACTTGTTCTTAGTTAGGTAAAAACAAATAAAACATGCAGAGACCTGTTTTTTGCATTTCTGTAAAGAAAAGTGCTTCATCAATTTTTTGACAGACTTCATTATTATCTTCTATATCAAAGATATGCCTTTGTTCTAGCATATTTGACCATTTCTGAGTCTTTGAATCAATAGCCTCAAACTTTTTTTTTGGCAATGATGGCGCTACTAACAATTTGTAAAAGTCAGGGTAATTTAAAGCATCATTGACTTTCTCTGTAATTTTTTTGCGTGCTCCCGAATACTTGTTATACCTTCTAATATTTTTCCGAATCAATGCATAAAAGTGATTCTTTACTGAGTTCGCTGATCTGTTATTGAAATAGGTTGAAATTTTCGTCCATTTTTTTCCAATGACTTTAAACAGTTCAATAAGCTTGTCTTCCTCGGCGCTAGTCCACGGCTCATGATGGAGCTTAGGGTTAAGATAATTTACCCATCTTTCCCTGCATTGCTTTCCTGTTTTATGTGAAAATTTCAGCCTTAGGCATAGTTTCTTGCTGATTGCATTCCATCTTTTTGTCTTAGCATTCAATGCTATTTCTGTCAGAATTAAATCTTCCTGAATATTAGTTACATCTGAAGTCCATGTCCTTGAATTGTATTTAACCATTTATAATAGTTAAAAGAATAATTCGTATTTGTTTGGCAAAGCATAGCGATTCAATATTTGTGATCCCTATTTGTTGTTATGGAATAAATTTCTAGAGAGGTTTTTTGTATATATATTTAAAATATTTATAAACTCTAAGCCTATTGTGGGGAGATATTGTAAAGTACATAAAAGATATATGATTATACACATGATGAGCTTGGATTTGTAATTTTTTAGGTCAATTTTCAAATCTCATACTTTTTCATTTAGATATTATGAACCTTAGTAGTATATTTGCTATCTTGAATAGAAATGTTCAACGACTTGAAATTCATAAATTTTCAAGCTAGTTCTTAATTATATGCATATTATGTAATAAAATTATTTATAAGTAGTAATTCTTATTCCATAACTATAATATCTTAACACTTTTTATATAAATATGAAAAAAACAGCTTGTAATATAGCACTTTTAGGCATAAATCATATAAATAATACCACACCAATTTATAATTACATCCGCCTTTATATTCACTAGCTTCCTAGGGTTATAAATATATTTTTAGCTTTAATTTTAAGCTTTATATATTAAACACACGAAATAGAAGCATAGGAAGATTTTACAAGATCACCTATGGTTTAATATCTAATACAATTTGCAACAGTCAAAAAAATCCCACAAAGCAATCTAATTTTTATTTACTATATGAATAAAATGCTATTAAGATGAAAGAAAAATTGCAAATTCTTATAATTTTCGAGAATCTAAAAAGATTAACTGATAATTTATAGCTGAATCAAATAAGCAAATCATATTCTTAGTTTTGTAGTAAAGTATTCTTAAACCCTAAATCAAAATATGAAATCTTTTATTTATTTCGAAAATATGATAATTAATTATACATTTTCTTCCTTCCAGCTACTATTTTTTGAATAATTTTTAAAATTGTTGTGATTATCACTAGCTATTTGCCTTAAAAACGCTGCTAGTAATGAATCAGAGTAAAACTTACTTTTTAAATGTTGGTTTTTTTGCCTATCATTTAATATAAATCGAAAAAAACATTTTTTGCTACCAATGTGTGTTGACTAACCCTTTTATTTTGTTCTTTCAATGCTTCTAAGTATCCAGACTCTTTTATCATATGCCTCTATGGCACTTCACCTTTCCAAATTAGAATTATCAATTTCTAGAATATCATTTTCACTTCCCGTAATTCCATCAATCTCATTCACATTTACTTCGATTTGATTTCAAAATCTTTGATAATAAGTGCTAAAAATAATAGAAATTACTCTTATCATTCTCTTATTACTGATATATATGATATTTTATTCAAACATATATACTAATTGAATATTTTTTAATTTACAATAAAACTTTATAATATTTAAGATTCTTATTATTATTTGGCAACTATAAAATGTATCTAGCATTTATCATTGTGCAATTAAAACAATCATATTAAAGATTTAAGGCATTTAATCAGATATAAGTTTAGTGCAACACATTTTCCTTAAAGTTCTAAAAATCTAATTTTTATTAACAATTTTCAAATAAAATAAGTAAACACTTAAATATTTTTTTATAAAAACGTGTTCTGAACCTTCATGATGTCTATAATCCATAAATAAAATATCACTGTTATTTATAATATTAGCTTAAGTGTATAAATAATATAAGTAACTTTAAATTAGCTTTGAAGGCGAATAAAGTTTGAAAATATGAATTTTGAAGTCTTAAAAAATCAATTTTATATAAAAATATAGTTTCAAATAGTATAGTTTTGTTTGTTCAAGCTATGCACTAAAGCAAAATCCTAGAAATATATTACTATCTATATTTATCTTAATACAAATTTCAAATACCAGCAAGAATATAAATAATGGATTATAATATTTTAAAATTTGGTGTAGTTCAGGGAATCTACATTACATAAAGCAAAATAAATAAATGCATTTAATTTTATCAAAAAAAGCACCTTTCATCTAAGTTTAAAATATAAGTTCGTAATTATTCAAAAATTTATCTCATGGCTAAAATTCATCATATATAAATTTCTTTAAAGTTGCAAGACAATCTTTATTTATGTTTATTAATTTATCATCCGCTTATGTAAGTCATAAAAGTATGAAATTATTCCAGTTTATCGATATGATAAACTTCTACTAAAAAACACTTGGGGTTATCAAACACTTTTAGTACTAGGCATTGATCTATTTTTTTTGGTGAAGTCTTATAATATTCTCTGAGCTTATAACTATATTAGTATATAAATATGCATCAATATAATTACAAACTTTCATAAGCATTTATATAAGTATGCAGAAAGTTAAATTTGTGTATTATAAAGTGTTTATGTTTAGTTAAAAAAATTACTGTCTATAAAACTTTAATATTTTTATCAACTCTTAAAGTCTAGATTTTATAATCCACTTCATTATATTAGAATACTTTAATCTTTGAAAATTATTTCCTTTTTTGATAGCAAATCAAATTAAGTATAATGTCTTGCATGCGAAGAAGTAGTATAAAATCAAATATTTATGCACTATATGCAATTATTCTCTTTTTTTCAAAATACTTGATTGACCTTAAGTTAAACTTTAAAGATTTTATAGACACAAAATTAATGTTGAATAGATATAAAATTGCCACAGTTATAAAATTATTGTAAAAAATCATAAGTTTTTAAGATAATTTATAATAAAATCTTTTCTAAAATTTTTGCGTAAGAGTTAAAGCATTATCAAATTAAAGAAAATAAGATAAGCTCAAATTTCAGTCAGAATCTGTGCCTGAGTTGCTTTGAAATATATTTGGAAGACTTAGTAAGTTCTCAGATTCAATTTGCACCTCTGGTTTTTTCTCCTTAGGGATTTTTTCTTTCTTAGGTCTTCCCCTACGCTTCTTTCCATCACAAATTACGATTTTTTTGACCTTTATTTTTTTTGGCCTAGCTTTTGTTGGTTTAACAAGAATGCTATAAAACTTAGGCTTCTTGAGCAGTTTCGGAATATCTTCATGAATTTTATCACTATATACTCGTTTTTTGTTATATTTCCTTATGTTCTTTCGTATTATACTATAAAAGTGGTTTTTGATTGAATTGCCAGATCGCCCATCAAAAAAGTTGGCAATTGTGCACCATTTATTACCGAAGATCTTGTGCTTTTCAAATAATATCTTTTCTTCCTCGTCAGTCCACTTTTTATTCATGATGTTTGGGTCTATGTGATTTACCCATCTATCCCGACATTGCTTAGGAGATCTGTCCCAATTGCAATAGTGTTTGATCATGATTTTGTTGAGTAGCTTCCATTTCTTGAGACCAAAAGTATCAACTAGGTTTTTAAGAAGCTGATCTTCCTAAATAGATTTTACATTTTTTGTCCAGGGTGTACTAATCTTTTTCACCATTTTATTAAAGTATATATTACAACCCTGGGGCCTTATTTGGTGAACCAGTTCAAAATTAATGATCATTATTTTTAAAAGATTGTACGAAACCATGGAGCGAAAGCTAACTCTTAATATTTGATGATTTCAGCATGATAAAGCGTCTATAATTTGAGGAAGTCGAGAGTATGAGAACAACAAGCAAGTATTTCATTTTTATAAATATGGCAGATAACCTTATATAATATGCTTGTGATTTGAAACCATTATCATTTTGATTATTGTGATGAAGGAGTTTAAGGCTAGTTTAGTAATAAAAAAAATTAGCATTTTGAAGAATCTGACGAAAGTTTCTATGCGTTATACACTAATAAAAATTATTTATATGAAATTGCAATACATTTTTTTTTGTAAGAATTTTTTTGATTGATTCGCCTTCTGAGGTAATTTTTTTTTACAACACAGAGATTAGTTTAAGCTAATATTAGAATATAAACTCATACAGGCTCTAAACAACAAAACTACACAGTAACTACTTTAGTTTAGTAATTATTTTTAAGCTTCGCTTATGCCTAGGAATGCTCCAACTGAAGACTTAGCAGAAATGCTATCATTGAAAGTAGTGCAGTGTATGCAAAAATTTAAAACTGTGGTATTCGGTAACAAAATCGTGATTAAAATTTTCACTATTTTTATGAAGATATCTCGCTATAAAAAATTCGATCGAGCATGCACAGGAAAGTAAATATCACTTACACTCAAAGATCAGATAACTTGATAATGATATATAGCCTAAAGACACAGCTAATAGTTACAAATCTTTAAGTAAACAAAATTGGGGCATATAATTCAGATAATGCTTTGTTTCTGACTAACTGGATTCAAGCAAATACCAATATTCAATTACTATAGTCTATTTGTTAAGACATGAGCATAGAAGAATTGATATATACAGTCAAGATAAATATTATTGAATTGAAAAATAATTAATATTTATGATTCATAGAGCTTTGCATTTACTGTTTTATAATGTGTATGATTATTACATGTTGCTTACTACACTTTATTCGAAGTACAAATCAAATGACTGTATAAAACTAAATATTTTTATGCATTTTTATTTTTAAGTTGTGCGCTCATGTAAAGTTTTCTGATGGCCATTAGTTATCAAGTTAGTTCTGCATTTCATTGTTTGAAGTACTCATATAGATTTTCGAAATCCGGTAGAATGTTTTAGAATTATATGAAAATTTAAAGTTTTTCATATTTTTTTGTAGTTTAGCGGTTTGGTCTTGCAATAAAAACACTTTTTAACAATCAAGTAGTGTTTTATTTACCTTAAAATTTTATAAAATTTATTACATTAAAAATTGATTAAACTCGTTTGAACTTGCGTGTAGTTTTCTTTGTTTCATTTAATACAATCAAAATTTAAAATTTTAACAGAAAATTAGGATTTATTAATAAAATTTCCCTATTACAATTAATTAGGAATAGAAGTTTAACTTAAATTAACAAATTCCTATAGCTTTTCTATAGATTTTTCAATATATGATATTGCACTGTAAAGATTGCAATAAAATGATTGCAGAATGCTAAAATTCTGGAAAATGGCAAAAGTTGAAATGCCTGTGAAAAGTTTATAAAAAGTGTATTTTTTTGCTTTGGATGATACCAAATAAATTACTTTATAAGAGAAAATTAAAATTAGTTAGTAGAATGCATCTTAGTCATAATGAAAATTTAATAGATTTTACTACCTATTTTTTAGAATATTACTTATAGTTAATTCTAATATTATATGATATATATAATTCATTTATCCTTAGCTTTCCATTTTAAATGACTGTTATAAAATGAAGTAAAAAATCTAAAGTTTTTTATATTACATTTTCCTATAATAATTCAAATTAAATTTGATATAAAAATCCTAAAAGTTTTGAATGAAAATATAATGAATAATATAATTGAAATGCTGTTTTATAAGATTTGCTGTTATATATATTAAGAAATAATTAGAATGAGGAAATTCATTGTTATCTATTAAAAAATTTTAGTAATTTTAGTTAAGTATTATTTATTGAAAATTCAATCATAAGATATTTGCCTTTCACTTGATTCTCAAAATTATTCAATCATTAATTCCTTTCCATATTATTTAAATATCTACATCAATTTTCTTTTGAAATTACTCATCATTAAAATCTTATTCTATTCATTATTCTGAACTTGAACATCTATATAAGGCAAAATGCATAATTAGTTTTTTTTTTTAGATTCCCATTATATTTTATATAAAACCATTGAAATTTAGCATGCTCTTATTTATTATAAAAAAGAAATTCTTTATAAGTTATTTTTAGGTAAATCTAAATTACTTACAAGGATTTCCATGTTTTATTGAGGTGCTGTAATTATCTAATCAACCCCATTTGAGAATCTTATTTAGGGGTTGTTCGTTCTTAGATAATTTAATAAGGATTTAAAAATTATTACATATATTTTTTTAAGATAAATTATGCTGAAATTATCTCTATTACGCTTTAAAACATTCAGGAATAGTTTTCAATATATTTTGGTTATTTTTATACATCATATAGTTTATTATATAAAAGAATTTTCTAGTATTTGCTCATGTATATGTGTAACTACATTTGATTAAATCAAATATTTATATTTTTAACAAGAATAAAAGTTTATTTCTTCTAGTGCAATTAACTAGTACTGTTGTATATAAAGTTCTTTTATAATTTTGATTATCAATATCATTTTAGTTTAGTATTTTATAATTAACATAAAATATTTCTATAATTTTAATGAATTTAAATTATCCTTAAGCAATCAGATTATTTACACATAGATAATTTACTAATTAATGATAGATAATATGCTTTATTTGTAAAATATCCTTATTTTAAAGTTGTGGAATCTTTAAATAATTAATCCTAATTGTTTTTATATTCTCTGCCAAAGAGTTGCCTATTTTTTTCACTATATCAAAGAAATAGTAAATCTTGTTTTTTAAAGAAAATAGCTGTAAAAAAATCTATATATAAATAAATCATATGTTTAAAACATTGGGAATTAAAAAAATTAGCTCAAATCATTCAAAAGGTTTTAATAAATAGAAATTTTTTAAATGCTATTGTAATTTTATCTTCAGAATAAAATCTAACTAATAAATTTTTTATATTATTTCAAAGCAAGGACCTGCATAAATAAAGAAAATTCTTTGCATATAAAATTTTATTTCATCTTTCTGAGGTTTAAGCTATAGATGAATTCTTACTATAAAGCTAATTACAATCTGTATTTTATTCCAAACAATAGCTTAAATATTCTAATTATTTGAATTATTATGATTAATTAAACATAAATCTCAAATAATCTCATGCATTATAATAAAATAACAAGTTTAAAAGTATATGGATTTTTAGGAAAGAGTATTCTAATTAAGCTAAATAGCATACATTTAATATCATACTTAAAATAAACTGTTTGGTGACATGAATTTCACTAAAATTTACAATTGTTGATTAAATTTCAAAATTTCTTTAACATCCTAAATTTATTCAAGTGATTTTTTTTATGCTTAATAGCCAGTTTATTCATGATAAAGATTATTTAAAGCATACACCAAATTTAATCATAAAATTTGAATATGGAAAAAAAAATTTAAAGGGAGCATTTGAAAGTAAAGTTTTTATTAGTGAGATACAAAAAAAGTCATAATTTAAGTTTAAATGTATTGCTAATTATACCACTTTTTATAAGCATCAGTAGTTTTTATTATAGCATCTGATTTATTGACAGATTTTTAAAAACAATACTTTAGATACTACTGTGGAAAAAATGTATATAATTAGTCATAATCATCCTAAAAATTAAATCCCTTTAATAATAGTTATATTTTTTTAAGTTCTTAACTATTGAAACTTTATAAATCAAACTAAATAGTATTGATTATTTTATAGCTAAAAGTACAATTATCACTGAAATTTTGAATATATATATCACTAAACAAATTTTTCACATCATATAATTACAATATTTTCAAATAGATAACAAAGAAGAATATTTCAATCTTTATTAGTGACTTAAAAAAATACCTTAAATTTTAAAGATTAATTGCAATAAATAAATCGTTTAATCTTTATAACAGTATATATAAAATTCTTTATTAATAATCTAAAGTATTGTTATCTGCTTCATAATCTTTTATTAAAACTTATTATATAAGAATTATTATAAAATCAATAGCATCTGCTAATATAAATTCTATAAATCTAATTCCAAAAAGCTTAGCCACAGTTTGTATACTTAATCAAATCATTATCATCAAAAAGCATTAAATTACTCTAAATGACCAGAAATGGCTAAATCGAAAAGTTTTTATTCTTTTGCAATTTCACAAGCCTTATCCTTAAATGTTTATCTTTTCAAACCTCTCCTATAAAAAATAACTCAAATTATTTTTTCCATACAAAAATATTGAATGATTTAACTAACTAGGACATACTAAGCTAAATGAATCTAAAATTTTTACTATTGTGTTTATTTGCTCTATAAAACTTTTTCATATAAAAATGTAAAGGGATAATGTAGTTTATGTTTTTTAGCGCCATTAAATAAGGATGGTAGGCAAGCTAGCATATATGGAACTAAGTCCAGGAGACGTCGAGATCATTAATGCTTTACTTCCAGCGAGATACAAGATAGAGTTCAATGGGAAAAAAGAATTTCTTCTCACAAGGTTGAAGGAGCAGCGGCCAGAAAGTCGAAAAATCCATTCTGATACAGCTTTTCATCAGCAGATTCCTGAGAAAAGACCAACCCGCGAAAGAAAATCAGTGGCTTATGAAGAAATAGATTCAGGATATAAGTCCAGTGAAGGTTTCAAAAAGCTATTTAAAATACTCCAAACCATAAAAAAGCATCCTTTGTCAGACCCTTTCCTAAGCAATGTAAGTCCTCACGATTACCCAGACTACTACAAAAAAATTGACCGGCCAATGGACTTAAATAAAGTGGAAACCAAACTTAAAACAGGCCAATACGAATCAGGGTACAATTTTGCCATGGATGTACGGCTTATATGGAAAAATTCCTTCACCTACAATGAAAAAGGTTCAGATATATACAATCACACTTCAGAGCTAAGTGGGATATTTGAAAATTTCATGCGCGGAAACGAATTCTTAACCCTTAGCGATAAAAAAAATACAATTCAAGACTTATACAGGAAAATAGAAAAGCTTACTAAAGCATTAAAAGATATTCAAAATAAAGGAACTACTGTTAAGCCCCAACCTAAACCAGACAAACCAATGAGCTTTATAGAAAAAAGGTCCTTATGTCAAAGTATTAAAAACTTGGACCCGAAATTCTTAAAAGGTGTTTTGGATATAGTCAAAGAATGTATGGATATTCAAGGAGAAGAGCTGGAGTTTGATATTGATAAACTACCACCTAAAGTGTGTAGAGAACTTGATGTCTATGTGAAAAATTGTTCTCAGAATGTTAGCGGGAAAAAAAAACCTGCACCTGTTGCTGAAGCAACTAAGCCAGTAACTGAAGTGTCATCAAGTCAATTAAATGAACTTGATTCACAGCTTCATAAACTTGTGGAAATAGCTAGAAGTGAGCCGGTACATCCGATTACTGCTGTTCAGGAAGGAGGTGAATCGGATAGTTCTTCTTCAAGTGATTCAGATGAGGATCAAACTTTTAATGATAAAGAGGAAGCTTGGAAGGCATCTCCTATTGATGATGTATCAGATACTAATGGCTTTGGGTTGATGGATTTTGATAAATATTACTAAGCATTGAAAACCAGTTTCTCAGAGTTTTAGATTTTAATAAAAAGGCAATATGTTGTCTTGCTTTTAAAATGTAGAAATTTAATGGAGAAAAAGAAAAGCTTGATAGAGATATACAAGTTATAGGGTGAAAAGAAAAAAATGCTTTATATTAATAGATTTTAAATTGAAAATTTTTATGATATAATGATTGTGATGATGGAAATTTTTTTTGTTTATGAATTACTGTGTTGGGTTTAGGGATGATATTTTTTATGATTTATTAGATTGTGTCAACAATTTATTGGAAAGATTAGTTATTTAAGATTTAAGTTGATGGCTGAGCTATCATTTTTTTTACACTGATCTATTAATAAGTTTAGATATTTAATTACCAAATTTGTTTTTAACATAAATTTATCATTGGAATGCTTTAATCTACTCTAATTAATATTCAAAATGCAAACTTTTAATCAAAACATAATAAACCAAGTCAATAAATATTATTTTTATTATAAAACAGGTATTTAACCACTAATATAATTACTATTTTACTCAATTCTCTCTAATTCAATTAAGCATTCTCAATATCATTTCTACTTTGAGAATTAGCAATATATTTTTCAAAAATCATGCTCATTTCAGTGATAATCTCTACTTTTATCTTTTCTTTAGCATCACTCATAGTGATTTTTATAGGTATACAAGATTCAGCCATCACAGGTTTGTGGTCGCTTTGACAAATATCCATACAAAGTTTATACTGTGTATACGTAACAGGTCCACGTGAAAGTATCCGATCACACCATGCTGGGTCACGACCTTCACTATATTAAAATTACGTATAGCAATCAGCTCCTTTTTTAAATTTATAAGATGGTGGGAAATTTATATTTGCTTCTTTAAAATCTGTGAGGATATTATCATTAGCCTGAACATATGACAATTGATCACATTGTAGTAAAATAGAAAAATTACCTGAATCAATAGCTTTTCTGATCTCTGATTCACTTAAAATATGAACTCTATAGTTTAAATCTCCAGCAAAAAACACGAAATCATGCTCGAAAATACTGATTGGGTTCTTTTTTATTATAAAAGAAGCTTCTCTAAAAATCTGTTTAACTTGTTTGTTTCGTTTGTCTATTTTTGGTTTATGAGCAGCCAAATGACAATTAATAAAGCAAATGCTTGTGTTAAGATAATCCATTCTCACACAAATTGCCCCTTTATTACCGGCATAGCCTTTAAAGCCAAGTTTTACTATACAAAACTTGAGATTTTTAATTTGATCTCTAAGTGAGGCTTTGATGAAAACAAGGCTTAAAAGCCCAACTAATGATTGAGAAAACACCTAAATAATAGATACATTAACATACTTAATACCTGGAAAAGTTTCAGCAACTTGGCTTGACACAAATTTTTGCCATTGAACTTCCCTATTTTCATCACCAAAAATATTTTTCGCATTTAACTGGCACATTTCTTGGAAAAAAACAGCTAACAAATCAGGGGGTTTAGAAGATCTTAGCCAAGGCACTAACGATTGTTCTGGACCAGTGCCTCCACAATTCCAAGTCCCAATAAAAATTAATAATTCATCTATTTTTATATACTCAGATTCCCTTTTTACAAGTTGTTCTTTAATATAAGTGTTCATGATTTCTGAGCCAAAATGCTCTGGTTGAAACTTAATTGATTTTCTATTAGAAAATATAGGGTCTTGGCTTTGTAATGCTCCTTTGATTCTAGGGTGAATTGAATCTTGATAATGCCATATCCATTGATGAGTTGCTGAGCCAAGTTTAAAAGGCTCTCTTTGATAAGTAGCAGCTTGACATATGCTATCAAGGAGATTGTCGTATAAAAATTTATCTTTTGTTGTAACTATATATTGGGTCTCACTGAATTCTCTCCAGCGAAATACAAATCCATTACTTTCAGGGATTAAAGTTAGCTCATGAACTACAGGCATCACAGTTAGTAATTCAATTTTACCTTGAATATACCGTCTTGATGGCTTAAAAAGAAATAAACTATATATTCATCACGCTAATTCACTTCGATTGTTGGATTCTAGGCAACTTATTAGAGTTATATAGCAGTCACGCCATTTGTCCTTAAGTCGGACACTGACTGCTGTGCATAGTTCTATTACTTCATTTTTCCGCAATCGGTTAGCTATAGATTTTTTCATTATATAGTAGGGAATTAGATAATGTAATGCTTTAAGAGTGATTGTGTATAAAGAGGGTGAATTTGTTACGAAATTTCTATGATATTTTAATCCTAGCAATTTTTTGAAAGGGACTTCAAAAACTCACATTGTCCATTTTTCATTAAAATTCCAGTTCATAGTATTTCAAAGAGAAAAGTTACAAATAAGTAATCAAAACCCTGAAAAAAGTGTCTTTCATCCTAGAAAACTAAATATTTTCCAGTTTAATGTTAATAGTTTTCTGTCAAAAAAGATAGTTTTTCATGCGAAAAATGCAGTTTTGCTCAGTGTATATGTAAAATTACGGATGAGAAATACCTAAGAAAGTATTTCAAAATACTGACAGAGAAAGTCATTATTTTCTGAGAATCAAAGGCATAATAAAACTGTTTAACTTAATTTGAGAAAAATTATAAAAATAAAATCATAACTGAAGGGTCTGATGAAATATTCCCAGTTCCTTGAATAGCATGCTAACTATTGCGTTTCATGCAACTTTTAAACATAAACAAAAATCCTCTTTATAGTTGCAAATTCTTAGCAAACTCATTATAATAAAACTAACTTTTTTTCTTAAATCTAAAACTTGCAAATTTTTCCCTAAGATTATCCATAAACATAAGCATATCAAATTCATGTTTTTAAGGATTCAAAGATTTATAAAGAATATTCTTGAATATGGGATAGACATATTTTATACTAATAAATAGCACATAGCTTCATTTATTATCTTAAATTTATAAATGGAATTCTTCCCTACACATATAGCTATGCTGAACGCCCAGCTTCCGCCAAGGTATAAAATTGATATAGTAGCAAAAAACGAATCGCGCCCGGTAATATTTACATTAGAGAAAGTCAGAAGCTGAAAATCTGGGTTTTGATGTAAGGTTTCAGTCTAAAATCCCTGAAAAGAAGCCTCAAAAAGAAATAAAACCAATTGCAGATGAAGATTTAGTGCCTGAAGTTAAAAGGAGTGACGAGGTAAAAACCCTTCTCAAAATAATCGCAGAACTGAAAAAAAACCCTTACATTGCTCCTTTCCTACATCCTGTCGATAGAAAAGAGTATATTGATTATTATGAAAAGGTAAAAGAACCTATGGACCTTTCAACTGTTGAAAGCAAACTTCTTCGTGGAGACTATGAAACAAGCTATCAATTCTCCTTAGACATGCGGCTGATATGGAACAATTCATTTTTTTACAACGCTAATAACTCTCATTTGTACTCACTAACTTTAGAACTAAGCATGCAATTCGAACGTCTTATGAAAGGTAGCGAGAACTTAATGTTAAAAGATAAGCATGTGCCTAAGCCAAGCCAAGTAGAAAAAGAAGTTTCTGTTAAGCCAAAGTCGATCCCAACACCAACGCCAGCACCAGTGCAAATACCAAAAACTGCAAATGATAAACCAATGGGGTATATGGAAAAGAAGCAACTTTGCGATAACATTAAAAAAATGGAGCCAAAATACTTAAAAGGGGTTTTGGATATAGTAAAAGAGTGTACTGATATTAAAGGTGAAGAACTTGAATTCGATATAGATAAACTTCCTCCAAGAGTTTGTAGGGAACTGGATCGGTATACAAAAAACTGTCTTCAAAACTCAACTAAAGATCAAAAAACAAAACGTGTAGTTGTAAATGAACCTCCAAGACCGGTTCAAGAAACTGTTGTACCGAGGGCAAGGGAAGTAGAGCAAGTTGTTGAAAAAATAAACTCGCCTAATAATGAAGTTTATAGGCCTGAGTTCTCAGATGCTTCTTCAGAAAGTTCTTCGACCAGTGAAAGTGAAGAAGAAATGCCTTCTTCAAATCAAAATGATGATATCCCAAGGGTTGATTTAGCAGAGAATAATTGCTACCCTGGTTATGGCAGTGTGATAGATAGCTTTAAGTTTTACTAGTTCTCACAAAAATATTGATTATTAGTTAAATAACCTTGTCTTCGTCAGAGTAAATCCCATATAAATCGTTTGAGTTTATTATAAAAGTGTTATTCTCCGGCTCATCAAAATCTTCGCTTATAGGAGGTTCAGGCTCTTGATTGTCTTCACGTTGGGTTTTACATTTTGGTGTAAGGTCAGGCTGGTCTTTTTTTTTTGGTTCAGGTTTTTCTCTTACAAAGCTTCGATCAGTTTTAACTTCTATGTTTTTAATAATTTTTCGAGGCATACCAAGTTTG
Organism: Stentor coeruleus; assembly: GCA_001970955.1. Lineage (NCBI taxonomy): Eukaryota > Ciliophora > Heterotrichea > Heterotrichida > Stentoridae > Stentor > Stentor coeruleus. The sequence goes on from MPUH01000063.1 coordinate 46,732, forward strand.
GGGCGGATAGGTGTTTTACTTTTAGCTGAAGTGCATCGTGAATCTTTTACTGGGGTTTTAGATTTTACTACTTTGAGAATTTTAGGTTGAGGTTTTGCTGGATAATGTTTGTCAAATGAAGATTTTATATGCTGTAACAAAGGAGTCTCTAATGGCAAAAGTACGAGACCGATTTCTACAGCTTTCTGATGCCATCCTTTAGCTTTTTTAACTTCATTAGGATCATCAAGTAATCGAGTCTCTGTAGCAATCAAATAGCATGATGATAGCATCAGACACACTTTTTCTAACATAAAATCTTTCGATAGTTCTGCAAGGAAAGTATGATTGTTTTTCACTTCAAAGTACTTTAAAGGCTTAATATCAAGTATATCATTAATCGTAAAAGAAAAAACCCAATCAGTATAATGCAAAACCCCTAATGAAGTTCTTTGGATAATTTTCCTACAGTTAGTTGGGAACTTGGAAATTTTCCCTGACAAGTATAATAAAGCAGTCTCCAACGTCTTGTAATTTTGAAAAGCTGTGTCATTTAATGATTTATTTGTTTCACAAAGAGAGACGCACATCTGATAAGACTGTGAAGCATAGTTAAAAGCTTTTTTAGCTTGAGATACAGCTAAATTATGATCTCCAAGATGAGAAAGAATTGCCCCAAGTTGAATGTTTAGCATACACAAATACCTAATGTTTCTTATTTTTTCTATATCTTGTGAGAATTCTCTGCTTTCTGCTATTGAAATAGTTTTTTCTAAATAACTTCCACATTCTTCAAATTCTTGCATGAGTTGGTAGCACAAGGCAATGTTGTGAAAAGTTATAAGCTTTAAATCAGCATCGATTTCTTCAGTGAGGTCAATTCGCTCTTCACTCATTTTTAGTAAGTTTAGTCCTTCTTCAATTTCAGCATTTTCAAGCAGTTCAAGAGCTTTTTCTAGTCTGTTGAGAAGCTTTTTATCTGGGCTGGCTTCCATTTATGTATCAATATTATATATTACGATTTGAAATTTAATTTATAGTAACTTAAGCATGTTACATTTAAAAATTAGCATTCTATTAATTATCATTGAGATTTGATGACTTGTTGGATGTTTGTCAAAGTTTTGATTACTTGCATATACTCACTAGCTCCAGCTACAAGTGCATAATCTGTCTCAGCAAGCATTTCCATGATCTTAGCTTTTTTGATATCTGAAATCTCTTGCCTTGTAGCCAAAAACTCAAACAATTGTAATATGAGCATATCAGGCTGGTAGCCACTAAAAACAATTTCATCAGTTATTCTCTGTAATGAATCAAAGTTATTAGCTATTTCTCTATATATTGAACTGATAATATTATCAGGAATCACAGCAGCAACTTCTCTAATATTATCATCAGTAATAAATCCACTATAAAGTTTGCTTGTACTCTGAAGTGTTGTTATACTTTTACGAAGATCCCCATCTGACAGTTCAACCAAGCATTCTAAAGCAGTTTGTGTACAATTAATAGCTTCTTTTTCACATATATACTGTAATCTTTGTATATGTGTTTCCTGGCTTATAGGTTTGAATCTAAATTTCGCACAACGTGAAGCTAGTGGATCGATAATTTTGCTTATATAATTGCATATAAGACAAAAACGAGTTATTTTTGTATACTTTTCTATAACCCGACGAAGGGCAGCTTGAGCATCTCCAGTCAAAGAGTCAGCTTCATCAAGGACAATTATTTTAAAGTTTGGCGAGCTAGAGTTCTGGCCTTTAGTCACAGCAATTTGGGCAAATTTTTTTATCTTTTCTCTAACTACAGCAATCCCGCGCTCATCAGAAGCATTTAATTCTAAAACACGTGAACGATAAATGTCAGGGCCAAACATTTCTTTACTTAAAGCTAGAATTGCTGAGGTCTTTCCTGTTCCTGGAGGACCATAAAAAAGCAAATGTGGAAGTGAATTGTTAGATAAAGATGCGGATAAGGCTGAAACAACTTCATCTTGGTGAGTTAGTTCTTCTATACGTTGTGGACGACTAGATAGGATTTACTATTTTTCTACCCAGGGAAGATGCTCTAAAGATATTTCGCGCACTTTTTGTGGGGCAAGTGTTCTTTGTATAAGTAAAGACATTTATATTTGTATAAATAAGTATTTACTAAGAATTTTAGGTAAGATTCAGTAGAATTTTATGATTATTTTATGTTCAAAATGCTTTGAAAAGATAATAAAGATGAATTTTCAGTATGAGGATATTTCAAATGTATATAAAATTAAGTATGAATGGACCGAAAGCATCTCCAAAGCTAAAAACTATCAAGATCAGGTCTGTTAATAGGAAGCCCCTGAAAAAGAAATCAGTCCTAGTGAACCAGTTCCAACCTAAAAAAGAAATTGTCCCAGTTCGACCAATATTAATAAACGAACTTCAATCCCCAAAGTATTACTATTCTTCCCGTCATAGTATGGATAGCGGTCTTCCAATGCTATCAGAAAAAGAACCTCTCAATTGCACAATCAACTCAGTTAACACTACAGCTAATAAGCTAAATGGGAACTTCAATAGGTCAGTTGTTTTTTCAAATCAGCTAACCCCACAATCACGTGAGAATTTTCAAGAAGTTTCTGATCTGCCAAAGTCCCGAGAAGATGTTAAAAGTGCCCGGCTTGGACATCGAAATTCTCTTTCTAGAGAAAAACCTCCAGCGCCAAGTGCGTTAGGACCTGACCCTATGTTACCATCTAATCTTCCACTTAAACCAGCAACAGTGTTTAAACAGTATCTTCAATATATAACAAAATTTGAGCAAGCTGAACTTTTGGATTATAGTGAAATTTATTACTTAGGAGCAAATTCAAATAAGACTAAAGGGGATATCAATGAAGATAATTATGGTTATGATGATGATCGGAACGACTACAAAATTGTAATTGCTGATCATATAGCGTTTAGATATGAAATACAGTCTATATTAGGAAAAGGAAGCTTTGGGCAGGTATGCAAATGCTATGACCATAAGGAAAAAAAGCAAGTCGCAATAAAAATCATTAGAAACCAAAAACGCTTCCATCGACAAGGGAAAGTTGAAATCAAAGTCCTCTTACACATAAAAAACAATGACCCTGATAGCCAATACCACTCTGTTAAAATGCTCGATTATTTTATTTTCCGCAAACATATTTGTATAGTATTCGAGCTTTTAAGCATTAACTTATACGAACTCCTTAAGTCCAACAACTTCCGAGGCTTTTCTCTATCTCTAGTCCGAAGATTCATGGTCCAAATTATCTCCTGTTTAAGTTTTCTCAATCAAAATAAAATTATTCATTGTGATTTGAAGCCAGAAAACATATTACTAAAAGAACACAATAAATCAGGAATTAAAATTATAGATTATGGGTCTTCATGTTTTGATCATGAAAAAATTTATACTTATATTCAAAGCCGATTTTATAGAGCTCCTGAGATTATGTTAGGTATTGAATATACTACGGCTATAGATATTTGGTCTCTTGGGTGTATTGCTGCAGAGCTTCATAGTGGTTATCCTTTATTTCCAGGAGAGTCTGAATGTGAGCAAATGTTATGCATTATGGAAGTACTTGGCTTACCACCTAATCATTTATTTGAGATTAGTACTAGGAAGAAATTGTTTTTTGATGGGAACACGCCGAAGATTGGGCAAAATAGTAGAGGGAAAAAAAGATATCCAGGAACGAGGAAATTGGAAGAAAAAGTCAGGTCGAATGATGAGAATTTCTTGGACTTCTTGAGAAAGTGCTTTGATTGGGACCCTAAAACCCGTATGACTCCAGAAGACGCTTTTAACCATGAATTTATACAAGAAGGCATAAGAAACTATAGCCGATCAGTTAAAACTTCAGCCAGTTCTAGGGCTGAATAAAATTGAATTTCTTAATATCCATATTAGTTTATATAATAAAATTAAGTTTTATTCGCTTTACTATAAAATTGTTGCGAAATTTTGGATTTATAATATAATGTTGTTGCTATTAGGATTTTGCTTAGCTGTATCCAGTCAGACTATATACGATTATGCTCGGAATTATACTGACGCATTTATGACAGGGTATGAAAACCCAGACTATGTTTTCCCTTATGATAATTGTTTAACTAAATCAACTCAAACTGGGATTACAGATAAGATCATTGGGATTCTAATATTTGTGTCAAGAGAAAACTGGGCTCAAGTCCAACTTGTAAAGGAGCAGCTGTATACTTACCTTAATAAAGCAGCTGAAGAATGCGACTTTGATAAATTTATAACTAATATGAAAGACAATGAGTCAACAAGTGTGCTTGAATGGATTGTCAGACTGTGGTGGAATTCAGTGCTTTTATATCGAAACTGTGGAGAATTCTCTCAGTATTTGGCAAGCGACTCTTACGAAGCATTTTATTACCTAGGAAAATGCGCGAGGTTTATATATCCTAATTCTTAGTGTTAGTTTTTTTAGTTTAAAGATATGAAAGTAGTTATTAAGGGTATGGGAGCCTTTTTGGATATATTCAGAACAGAACTGCGAATTGGGTTAGTCGGCTCTGTCTATGCGATTCTTTATAATCCACATAATAACAAAAAACTATCAATAATATTCAATATCTTAACCTAAATAATCTATAAAAATCATTTAATCATAAAATAACATAATAAATCCTGAATTTACTCTAAAAAATAATATTTTATAAAAAATCTCTATTAATTATTCAAACAATCAAAATTTTAGAACATACTTAGCATCAGACTATTTCATAATTGTCTTACACCCAGCATTAAATTGCTTCAAGAACTCGTTAGACTAGAAATCTGTGATTCTCCTGTTTATATATTATATTCTACTGAGTATCCATAATGCTAATGCGGATGTGAAAAAATATAAAAAAGATCCATTACTCATTACGACAATGATATGCTGTCAAAACATCAGAAAGCATCCTTTCATTGTGATACTTACAATTCATATACTTAATTTTTTTTTTATAAAGTATCTCACATCATTTGTTAAAAAATCATATCCACTTCATATTTTCTATAAGATAAAATTTAAAATTTAAGACTTTTTGGAAGACTTTCCCAAACCATCAATAGCACCAATGAACTTTTGAGCAGCTGCGCCTGGAGAAGCATCTTTAGAGAATTTTGCTAAACTCATAAGCCCAGCATTAGCTTTAGGGGAACTATCAGCTTTTTCTTGCTCTATAAGAGTATATATACTTAAGAATTCGTCAATACTTGTAAACCCTCCTCCAACTTTAACTAATAATCTGTTGTTTTCAAATTTGATGTATACTTTTTTAGTACCAAAAGTGTAATTCCCCCCTTCTTGTCTGATGAATTTTATAGGCACTTGAACTTCTTTAGCATTAAGGTACTCAGCTAAAGCAATATCAACAGGGTCATCTTTCACTGGAACATAAGGTGGCTGTCTTTTCTTAACTTCTCCCATAGTATTTTTTAATCCTTCTAATTCCTCTTCTTTTTTATCTACTGCATCAATTATCTGATCAAGTTTTTCTGCTTGAACATAGACTTTTAAACTTTCTTCCATTAAAATTTTTGATGCTGCATCAAGGTCACTTAATAAAATGTTTCGACAGTCTGAATGAAATGAATTAAGCTTTGATAAATCTTCAACAACTTGAGTCACATCAGCTCTTATACAGCACATTTGTTCATAGTAAACTTTTTTATTTAAGGCTTCAAATGTGCGCTTTTGAAGATCTTCAATTGAGTTCTCTTCAGATTCTAAGCATTGCTCTGACACTGCAAGTTTTCCTGCTAAAATTTTACTATTGGACAGAAGTTCTAAGTTGCTTTTAAGAATTTCTTGATTAGAAATATGTAGAGAATTGTGTAAAGCTTTAAGTTCAGAAGATAGTGAGTCGCGATTTCGGGACTCGTTTTTAAAGATTTCATATTGGGTTTTGACTTGGAGTTTTAAGTTGCTTGGGTTTGAGAGTTTCGCTCTAAGGTTGTTTATTTGGAGTTTACGTTCAGCATTTTCTTCTTGGGCTTTTTTGTTTTCTTCTTCTACAAAAGCGATTTTCGCTTTGATTCCCTCAACATCTTTTTTGATAACCTCGATTTCTTTTGCTGTTTTTGCCTTAGACTGATCAATTTCGCTTCTCCCTTTAGCAATTTGTTCTATAAGGATTGATTTTTTCTCTTGACTGTGTTTAAGAAGATTTTCTAAGTCTTTTTTAGCAAGGGCACAATCTTCAAACTGCAGTCTCTGAGTTTTAAAAAGCATATTTTCTCTTACTAAATCTCCAAGGCTGCCTTTAAGCTGTCCAATTTCATCTTCGAGTTTTTTTGAAACTTCTCTTTGATCGATGAGGTTACAATTCAAAATTGACCTTTTTTCATTAATCTCAGAGTATTGATCAGCCACAACAACCCATGATGCTTTGATTTTATTCATTTCATCTTGGGCTTCTTTTTCAAGCAATCGACGTTCCTGGACCCTGGTGTTGAGTTCCATTTTTTTCACAGCAAGGTTAAGTGATATAAGTTCAGAATGTTTTGCTTCTTCACATAATGTTTTTAAAGCTTGCTTCAACTGGCTTCCTGGCATATGCTGAAGTTGGTCAAAATTCATTTTCTCCAGTTTTTCAGCTGTGATTTCAGCAGACTCAGTATCAAGTCGTGTTGGACTATCTGGCTCAATTGATATTTTAATACAATTATCAGAATTCGCATCTCTGCCTCTCCATAAAGCATCCAAAGGTTCTGTATTCATGCACTTGCCGGTAGCTAAAGTTTCTAAAAAGGGGCACTTAGGATCTTTTACTGAAGCTTTACTGCTTTTTCTTACTGGAGTTGAAGATTTCATTTTAGGTTTTTCAGTTTTACTTATCATCGCAGATATTTTGACTCTGAGATTTGTAAATTCTTCACTTTTCAATTTGAACCATTTGTCGAATTTCCCTTGCAGCGACTCCGTAAACAATGTACCAAATGATATTTTCAATAACCCTAAAAGCCTTTCTCCGTTTATAACATTAAGACATAACTGACAACTAGGAGTTATTTCCAGCCCTCCAAGAAAAATTGGATTTTTGCATTTTACAATCTCCCTATTGTCTAAGACTTCAAGTTGGCATTGAAGAGAAGGACAAGTAATCCCAGCTATTTCTTTTACCTCTAGTTTTAGGTCGTAGAGTTTTTTATCTTCCATTTGAATATTATGAATTAACGGACATACTTTTTGAAAGATTTAGAAATACTATCACATAGCTATTAGGCTTACTTGGAATAAAGTTTGATAAGACTTGAAAATCATACCTTCATTGATTTCCAAGTCTTCATTTATATAGAGCCAAGTCCCATTTGTACTGTTTTTGTGAGCTTGAAGGTCGCCATCAATTAGTGTCCATCCAGTTGAAGGACTGTAATAGATTGTGCATTGGACTTTTGATAGAAGATTATCTTCGATTTTGATTACACACATAGGACTTCGGCCGATTGTGATAAAACTGTTGTAATAGTTTTCTCCAGAATAAGAACTGAGTATGTCTTACATTGTTTCACAGGAAGACTTGCCGCTGAATCTTTTTATGCATAAAGTTGGAAGAGGTGAATGAGATTTTATGTTTATTACTATAAAACTCTCACCAAGAGAGATTAGTATATTGTTTTTTAGAACCTGAGTAGATTTTACTAGGTTTGAGTCTAGCTTGACAAAAGCTCCGAAGCCTTTTCCTAAGTCTTTGATCCAATAAGAGTCTTTTTCGATTTTGTAATAGATAATGAAATTACGACCTTTTTGGCTTTCTTCAAGAACTGAATCTTCGGGAGATATATCAATATCAACACTTTCATTTTCACTTTTACAGCCGAAATATGTGCATCCATCCTTTGGAACTCTTGTAGACTCCTCAAATCCCTGGGGCTTAATTGTGTAGGCCCTTCCTTTAGACATATGGCCAGTATTCAGAACTTTCACATACAATTTTTTCCCTGACGAAAGAGTCTCTAATAGTTTAATACGCAGGTCTAGATCTTGATCATGCACATTAAATGCATGCGGATAGGATTTAGAAGTTGCATTAATAGCGATTTCATTCAATTTAGACGATGTCACATCACAACAGCTAAAAGACCCGTTTCCCATAACTAAATATCTTTTATAAATATTTTTAAACCTAGTATTTTCAATATTTCTTAGTTTCTTTTAGGAGACCTATTTGAGCTTTAGTATTCACTACTTTTCCTTGATTTAATCCAGAGTATTTTTCGCCTGATTTAAGATAAGTTGCCTATAGTTGGCATAGTTTTAAGGAAATTTTTATCATTTACTATTTTGATTTGCGTATGGACTGATAGAATATATCCTTATAAATCTTCGTCAAGTTTAATCAGGATTTATATACTTTTATTTATATGAATTTTCTTGAGACAAAAATAGTTATTGTCTTATAAATTTTGTTGTTGTTGAGTTTTCTAAAGAGTTAAGATATATTCAAGTTAAAGCGATATCGATAGGGTAATATTTTGCTGAATAAATGAATATGGAAAATTGATGATAATATCAAATTTTTGATAGCTTTATCAACTTTAGATTAGAGTACTGATTTTACTTTAGAGAATCTAGCAAAGTATTTTATAAATTATAGAAATTGATAGATATACATACTTTTTTTAAGTTTAGTAATTACATTGATTTTTTCAGAAACTTAACTTTATCTTCTTATTATATATTCAGCTTCAATAAGCTTTTGATTTTTGGTTCATATTGAACTTTATAAAAAAAATATTTTTTATCTGCCCATTTTTTTTAGCTTCATTTTTACTCGAAAATTAATTGTAATAATTCCTAAGTCTTTTGCTTCTTCATATATAACTCTAAGCACTTTTTTAATGTATTAAATATCATTTTCTGCAGTTAATCGAGAGTTAGAGATTCAATTTTTTCTGATTAAATTAAAAATTGCTCTCTTAAATTCTAGAAACACTGTCTGACTTTATTAATATTCCAAAACTTAATATTATAAGTAGGTTGGGCATAGTATTTCCATATTTACTATAAATACAATGTTAATTATAAAGTTGGGTAATTGAGAATCCAGCTATTTCCTTAAATTCAAATTTCAGCTCAAATGGTCTTCTTCCATTAAATTATAGAAAAATTACTTAGCCTTATATCTTTAATATATACTACTATAACCAAAGTAATTATCTAATAATAATTAGTGATATTTAAGGATTTCTTCGACAAAACATCCTCTAAGCTGCTTTATAGTAATATCTGCAATGTGCTCAAACTCAAAGTCCGCTGGAACTTCAGCTTGTTTTTCTTTATTCACATCTCTAATAGTGTCAAAATAAGAATTTTTCAGAGCTTCCTCACAAGTGCATCTTTTCGTAATATTAAACAAAATCATTTGTTCCATTAAATGTATCAGTGCAGGATGTGTATGTGGATAAATCAACGATAAACTTTTTGGGTTTCTATGCCCAAAGCTTCTAATATAAATAAGAGCTTTTTCATCAGTAATCAATCTTAGATCATCATCACTCGGTGTGCCAATTACCTCAAAAATCACATTCAACTGATCACTATTACTTGATGGAAACCCAGCTCTTCGAACTTTTGTATGATGGTCTGGGGATAAAGGGAAGCAAGAATTTCCTGGAAACAAAGGACTCCTATCCATGAAAGTTGGGGCGTTTTCTTTAAGCATGCCACAAAGCTCAGCTATAACACAACCTAAACTCCAGATATCAATAGCTTTAGTATATTCTCTTTCTAATAAGATAAGCTCAGGTGCTCGATACCATCTAGTCACAACATGTCCTGTAAGTTCTTTTTTTGTTTGAAGTCCACCTTTAGAACGAGCTAATCCTGGCTTAGCTATTTTTTTTGATTCTGACATAGGAGGTGGTGGGGGATCATTATCATCAAGGTCCATAAAATTTTCTTTAGTTTCCTCAACAACACTTCTAGCTAGACCAAAGTCGCAGATTTTTACCTCACAATCTTCGTTTATAAGAATATTCGCTGGTTTAAGATCTCTATGTAGTATATTAGCTGAATGTATGTAATTAAGTCCTGATATTGTGTTATAGACAATCGTTTGGATATGGTCTTGCTCAAGATGGATTGTACTTTTTACAAGTTTTTTAAGATCAGATTGTGCGTGCTCCATTACAACATAGAGTTCATTGAAGTTGTCTAAATCACTAGGTTTAATGATTTCACGTATTTTTACTACATTTGGATGGTCTAAGTAACGGAGTATTGATATTTCTCTTAGAAGCCTTTTGCAATCGATAATATCATCAAATATTTTCGTAACGTGCTTGATTGCAACGCGCTCACCGGTGGGAACGTGACGTGCCTCACAGACCATACCGTAACTGCCTGCACCTAATTGCTTTATTATTTCATAGTTAGGACCTACATTCCAGTCTATGATCTGCTTTGGGATTGCTAAGTTCCTTCTTGCCATTATTATTACTTAAAGATTCAGATTTGATATTGTAAAATTACTAGTATCATATCAATGGAGATAATGATTTTTATAGGATATGTAGTTAAGTAAATTTATTTAGCTTCAATAGGCTGTATTAAATTTAGGGATTTTCATTAAAAATGAAACCATCTAGATGCAATTTATAAATAATTTGGGATTAAAATATCTTTATTTATTTCCAACTTGAGGGTATTTAATAGCTTTAGGTAATGAGTTGGATTAAAAATTGGTATATAATCTAAAATCAAGAGAGCAGTATTTTATTACTTTAGAATAAAGTCTATGCTTAATTCTTTAAAATAAAGCCTTTTATGGAATAATTTATTTTATTGTATCAAATTTATTTTAAAATAACTTTTTTGATTCGGTATATTAAACCACTCGTTGTCGCTAGTTATGCGACTCTTTATTTGGTTGAGGAGGTCTTTACTGTTTTTTTTTTTAGCGTCAAGATAATAGAGGAGTCTTGTGTTCACCTTATTTTCTTGAAGAATCCAACTTGCTTTAAGCATGTTTTGAAGTTCTTATGATGCTCATAGCAAACTGGACATTTAGTTCTAGAAGTGTTATCGGTGATTTCTGGTTTGGTACAGTAATGGATACTTAAGACAATTACACAAGTATTGGTTCAAGCTACAAAATCTAGCAAAATTTTTAACAAAAGTAATCAATAAATACTCTGACAAATAATTTTTATCTAATTTATTAGTTTAACCAATAATGCAGATGATTGCGATAGACTAAAAGGGTATTCACTTCTTCAATGTTCTTTAAATAAAATAATAAGCATCAGTGGCTTATATAATTATTTATTCTAAACAGTCTAGATAGGTAAGATTTCTGATATAATTATTTTTGTAAAATGCTTCTTTGAATAAGCCATTAAAGGATCATAATATTTACCTTCCTTTAGTTAATTTAAAATAGTCTCTGATAGATTTGATTATATATTTATCCTATTTCTGATGAAGTATAATAAAATGAACTTTATTAATCTCAAAAACAGCAACTTTTTAGAAATCATCAAATACCTTGAACTAGCAGACCTTGCTTCACTCTCTATTACATGCAAGTTTTTCAATAATTTCTTCATAAAAAACGAAGACTTTATACAAAAGCAAGCATTATCTCTACTTGGAATAGAGTACTCGCCATCGGTGCTCCCATGGAAAAGTATTCTTTTAAATCTTTACAATTCTTCAGATACTAAACTGCAGAATTTGTTTCAACCTTATTTTACCAATGGAGGAACATACAGATATATGGGCTACTATTTCATGTGGAGATTAGTCCAAGATGAAGGCACTTATTGTACTCATTTGCAAGAAAATGTGTTGGTAAAATATATATTTTCACCAAATATTAAACCAAACATGGATGAAGAACCTACTAAATATAAGATATCAGAAGACGTATTCAATCTTCATAATCTTGAAGAAAGTGCAAATGAGAATCAACATTTATGTCCTGAAATTAGAAGGATCTTTATAAAAATTCCTTTAGGAGGATTTACTTGCCCATGTGAGATTTTAATGTGCTTTAGTAGTTTGAAAAAAATCGAAAATTTTTCTTTGATTCAAAATTTCCACTCGTGCAAAACAAAGGAAGATGCCATAAGGAATGGAGAAATATTAAAGTTGAGTACAAAGATTATTGGAGGAAATGAGCATGAAGCTGTTATTTTCAAAAAGAGCATTGGAGAGATTCAGCCTATTTGCTGGGTTAAGGCTCATTTTGAAAAATGCTCATCTAATGGATTTTGGATTGAAACTGGAGATTCGTTTTTTGGCAGATATTTCTATGTGCTACTGATTTCTGCAAGGGCACTTTATTCTGATAATAACATTGATATATCAAATGTTACACCATGGTCGAGAGTTATTGAAATAGGGAATGCTTAGTTTTAAAAAATAGAATAGTTTGATTTAAAAAAATTGTCAGATAGTTATAAATATATTAACTGATTACAGTTATTTCTAACAAAATTTGAAGTTTTACTGGCCTGTCTATGTTTCACTAATGAAAATTATGTTTTAGTTGAAATATTTGATTCTATGCTCTATTTATTAGGAGTTTATTATAGAGGTGCTCTAAAAGTACTGTAAGACTTTGATTATAGAAATAATTAAATCCTGATTTATAAATATGCTTTGCAACGCTTATAAAATATGCGAGTTATAAATAAAATCAAGAAACCCTGATAATACCCTTCTAAAAACACAAAAATAACTTAAAAGAATTATCTTAAAAGCTATTTATTATTTCTTCATCTATTAGTTACTTCTATAATCCATAACTAATTTCTTACATTATCTAATGTTGTATGCAAGCATTATAAATAAATCCACTCACAAGATATTGAAAAAATAATCCAAAATTCTAAAAAAACATTTTTCTTCAATTCAAACACTCTATTACATTGCTATTATAATATAAACTCTATATAAAATTCTCAGATATTTTATAGTAAACTTTATTTGTGGCATATAGCATTATAATATGGAGATTCTCGAAAGTTATCTTTGTAAGAGCAGCACAAAAAATTTTTATGAAGAGCATAAGCAGGCATTCTCAGATGAGTTTTTTATAGGTATGATATGCCAAAATTGCCTATCAAATCCAACCTTAGAAAATGCTAGAATACTACTTGATCTCTTAGATCAGCAAAGTAACCTCACAAACGAAAAGATTCTCTTAATACTTATTCATGTTTTACAAACAATACTCGAGAATTCCCACAAGCAAAGAGAAATCGAAAGTCTCTTTGAATGCACAAGCTATATCTGCTTGAAAAGAAATACCCCACTAGTGATCTCAAAACTCAGACATCTTTTCAATAGTTTACTTGAACGTGTTGATTGTTCTTTAGGGCTTACTTTACTTGATATATATAAGAAGCATCTTAAATTTGAAGGGCACTATGCTAGCAAGTTATCAAATGTAAATCTTGAGCATTTGGATGTTAAAGCTAAGTGCACAGCGGCGGAAAGATTTAAAGTCACTACACAAGTCTATGAAATTTGCTTAGAAAAAGAAGGCTATGATGTTCTTAACATGATTGCTTATAGATGTATTGACCATGCACTAAGATATGAAATAGATGACTTCACAGGCTATACACAATCTATTGAAGGTCAGTTGGTGAAAGTTAAAGATAAGTTAAGCTATGAGGAAAGGGTTAAAATATCGAAAATATATCAAAGTGGCATAAAAAAAATCAAAGCTGATGTTAACAATACATTAGTAAAAGAATTAGAAAGCCTTAAGTTTACTGATAGCACGCATATGGACCCTAAATTTATAGATTTTACTTATCTTATAGAAGATTTGCTGCAGTTTAATCTTTCAGACCAGGTGATAAAAAATAGACTTAAATCTTTACATGGAAAATACAAAGGTAAAGTGTTTGCTGGGGAACTTTCAAATGCTTTGAAAGCTGTTAGAGATGATGAACCGGGGTATAGGGCTATGAATAGGATATCAGGCGTGCTGAAACCTTTAAAGCTTTTATCAAGGATTGAATATAAGAAATATAAACGTAATGAAAGAATAATAAATTGTCACGAGCCGGTGTATGAAGAAATCAAAACAATTGAAAACGTAAATTTTGATTCTCTAAGCAAAGTGACTGAAAAAGTTCAAGAACTTAATGCAAAAACTGATGCTAAAGATATTGAAGCGATAAAGCCATATATCAGTGAAATTCAAGAACTTGTTAAGAAAAAGCATCAAGATGCAGATGCCATATTGTTTGGATCATACTCAACTGGCCTTGCAATTTCTTCATCTGGGGTAGATATTTCAATCAATTCATCAAACATTGAAGATGAAACATCATTTTTAATTGCGCTTCAAGTCAAACTTGCTGAAAAAGGTTCTGTATCTTTGATAGAATCAAAAAAGTTACCCGTAATAACTTTCAAGCCTAATGATCAAGATCTATTATTTTTCATTAGTATAAACAATACAACTGGAATTAAATCTTCGAATTTAATCAAAAAATATACTGACAAGCATATGAAAATAAGTGAATTAGTTAAAGTGGTTAAAGTTTGGGCTAATGAAAACAATCTTAACAAACCTAGTAAAGGAACTTATTCAGGATATGAATGGACTTTACTTGTTATTGGATTTCTTCAAAGTCTTAATATTCTTCCACTTCATACTGATGGAGAAATTTCTGTTGTTGATATAAGCAAATCAGTTGGAGAATTATTTTTCAGATTTGTTAACTTTTGCTATCAGTTAGGTGGAGATATAGTGTGTTTGAAGAAAGGTATTGTTAAGAGTGAGGCTAAAACTCTGATGACAGTCATTGATCCTATTGGAGATCAAGTGTTTACTTCAAGAGTTAAGCGTAATAGAAAGCAAGGCAAGATTATAGTTGAGTTTCTAGTTAAAACTCTCGAAAATTTTAGTAGTTAAGTTAATCAGATACAAGATTAAAATTTTAGCATGGTTTATTATTTATTGTAATATACTAGTTGTAATTTAATATTAGAATATTATGCTGATGAAAATTTTTGAGACTATTTCAGAAAAAAATTAGAGTTTTATTTTTTAAAGTTTAATAATTTCTTAGTGATTAAATTACATAGAAAAGAAATCTTTATAAATTTAAGAAATCTTATGGAACTTATATTCTTAGCTAAATCGCTAAACTACTTAGTCTTTTTCAAATATAAATTGCTTTCATCATTCAAAGTTGCGCTAAATTTACTAGAGAATTCTATCCTAGCCACAATAAATTAATTCAAAAAAATTAAGGCCTTTCTATATATATCATATCATAATAAACTTTATCAACTATTTATCTCAGATCATAGGATCAAGTACCTAATAAAATTTATCACAATTTGTTATTGAAAAAAGCGAATATATACAAATCCCAATTATATTATTAATAAATAACACATCCTTCAGTGTTAGGGTTTGCAGAGCTGGCAATTCTTTTTATCGTAGATCTAGGTGGGGTAACAGATCTATAAGCTTTTTCTTCATTTCTATGTGGTTTACTCACAATAAACGACGACATTCTCTTAACACTAGGCTCAGAACAGGCTGTAAAATTATGATAACTGACTAGAAATTCAGGTACTGTAAGCTTAGGTAGTAATGGAGAATCAACATATTCAAGTGTATCTTCAACATCTTGTTCTTTATTCTCAAGCAATAAATCAAGTTCATTTTTAGCTTTTGTGACAATCAAACCCGCAAGACTTGAGCTTTGAATTTTCCCATATCTGATAATTTTCTTAAAATAATGACAAGCTTTATCTATATTCTTCATATTCTTATAACACATTGCAAGGAAGTAACCCGCTAACACATTTTTCTTGTTTTCTCTAAATATAATTTTAAACTGCAATGCACTTTCAAAAAACATTTCTCTATTATATTTTTGAATAGCCATAAGCAATCTTTGATCTTTAACAGCAATTCCAAAACCCTTCATATTAATCAGTGCAGACATGTGATTTCCAAACTGAAGGGATTCTTTCAAAGCTTTAAGCATCAAATCAAATTTCTCCATTTCAAAATGCAAAAGCGCTAAAGATATTTTTACTATACCGATAAAGCTCCCTTTCGCTTGTATTATTGCTTGTGAGAAGTTTTCTTGAGCTTCTTGATACTTTCCTTGCATTTGCTGTACTTCAGCAAGAAAAAAGTGACATTTCGCTAGTTCTTCTGAGCTTTTAATAGCTTTTTCTAAGTATTTTTCTGCTTTGTTGAGTTTGATTTTAGCTTTATAGTACAAAGCTTGGAACATATGCAAGTCACTGTTGTTGGGTTCGATTTTCTTGCATTCCCTTAGAGCCTTTTTTGCTTTGGAAAGCTGGTTGAGTTTAAGGTAAATTTCAGATTTTTTAATATAAGCTGGTTGAAAGTCTTCTTTGCATTTAATCGAATTTTCAAGATAAAAAATGCAATCTTCATATCTACCTCTTTGGGCTATGATAAGTGCTAAAATGTAATAAGCTGCATATGTTTCGTTAGTTTTCAATGAAGTTAGCAAATGACTCTCTGCTATATCATAAAAGCCTTGCTTGTACAAGCACATACCCAAATGTAAGTTTGAATAAAAGTCTTGAGGGTTTTTAAGCAAACGAGACTGGAATATTAGGATTAGCTCATTGACGAACTGAGCTGTTAAAACTCCAGATTGATTGCTGAGAATCCCTTTGCTTATTTTGCTGATGTCGTAGATACTTAGAATACCTGATGCGCTCACTTTTGAACCTGAATTCGAACAGCTGTTTCCCATTTTGAAATTATAAAGAAACTTGCGTTGTCTTAATGATAGAAACAGAGATAGAGCAAGTAATTGATTAATAAATAGGTTAGTTTTTTTAAATAGATTATTTTATTACTGAAGATATACTTATGAAATATTTGCTTAGTAGTATATTGTAAGGCTTTCTGAATTTCTAATGCTTTACTAGTTATATCAAAACATTTACTCGATAAATTCTTCTCTAATATTCTTCTTGGTAATTATCTAGGATTTTTTATATCAAAATGGAAAATGCAAGCTAAAATATTTAGCATTTATTTTCTTGCCAGCAGGATTATTTCTAATTTAGCTTTCTTTGTCTTTAGTTAGTCGCTAAATAGTTATTAAGCAAAATTTTCTTCCTAGAGTGCGGCAAATCATACTAATCCAAATAAAATTCTAAATATACTCATTCTTGTATCCTTTAAAATCATCTTCAAATGTTAAGGTATGCTGGGCTTACATCAATAATCTAATTTGAAAATTCAGTGTAATGTAGTTCATTTAATTTATGCTGCTTTCTGGGTAAAGCTTATGAAATCACACAGTCGAGATTTTTCTAACTTGGTTATGCAAAGCATGAGTTCTTTTGTAAAAGCTATTCATATTTTTAAAATTATTGTCATTTGGCTTTTTCAGCTTTATTAATTTTGAATCAGCATTTGAGGCATTCTATTAAGCTTATATATTTTATTCATTATCTAAAATTTCACTTAAAAAACCAATTTTCAGGCGTACACTTATAAGACTCATAAACTACAAACTCAAAAAAAATAATTTGCTTTTATTCTTATAATAGTAATTTTAATTTAGTTCTATTGATTTAAATTTATATCTTTATCTTGCATTTTCTTAATCTTAAAAAAATTTATTGTTTGCAAGTAAATAATTTTTTATAATTTCACTTTAGTTGTCCTCTTATAAATATTTTGAATATTCCAAGGAAAGATCTCTTCGGACATATGATATATTTTTAGTTAAAATTTTGCTTAAGACAAAAAATATAGCAAAGGTAAGTTTTTAAAGCAAAAAATTAATAAAAAATATAATATTGATATTGCATCATTAATTTAGAGATTATACTTATTAAATGATATATATAAGCTGGCTGTTATATTATTGCTGGCCAAGCTTTGGAATCGAAGACTTAAGTCTAAAGCTTATGCTCATTACTGAAATAAAAAGACTCGCTGCTGCTTAAGAATTCAACAGGTAATCACCTTAGAGTATTGTATTAATCTGTATGCAACTTGATAACTAAAAACTTTACAATGAAGTAGGATGCTATCTATGCAAGCGTTTATAAAATCAGCAAAGGGATAAAAAAAAAATTCTGCTATCAGTTACGCAAGAAGCTTTGAAATTAAAATAATCAGATGATTATAGAAGAAATTAAACAAATTTTAAACATAAACGAATCAGATAGCATCAGAAAAAAGTTTGAAATAAGTCAAGTGATAATTTCTAATATAATAAAATAAGCTTGCCATAACTTTTTAAATCTCAATTATAATAGCCCTCTACTTTTATTTAGTTTTAAGTAAAAATCAAGATACTGATTTCAACCTGATTGTATTAAACCCAATCCTAATCTAATACTATTATCTTATTTCTTCAAAATATTACTTAAATAATACCCTCTCAGATTTCTGCATAAACAAACAAAAATATTATTGTTCACTTGCATGGGGCAAATAATAGGACAGCAAAAACAAGAGATTTCTTCATCATATATCTACCCGATGCCTGGCACTTCAGGTTGCTCTTTAAAAAAACATAGTTTCATTAGTGTTTATACAGACAAAGATATTGTCATGCTTAGGGTTTTCCCTCAAATGACAGGCAAGCAGCTTAAAAATATTTTATCTAACAAGACTGGGAAAAATTGGAAAGTTATGTATAAAGGTGCTGAGATAAGAAACGACTTAAAAATTGAAGAACAGGATATACAAGAAGGAGCTTTGATAAAAGCTATTCCAGACAAAAAACTAGACTTTGATGTAAATTCCGCTTTTATGCTAAGTTTCAACAAATCTACTATAGCTCATCATCATCGGGCAGAGAGCTCAAACTTCTCTAAACATCTAGACTTAAGCAATGATCTTTCAAAATATTCAGTTCCTGAAGTTGAAGTTCTGCAAAATAAATCTAATCATCGAAGAGCTTATAGTCGGAACTTTATTGTATAGTAACTAGGTATAATAGTTTGTAATAAGGCATTTTTGGTATTAAATCTTCATTGTAGTAATAAAACCTTTATATAATAAGTCTAATAGATTAGTGGTTATAATATGAAGTCTTTAAGCCAAGGGTTTACTATGGAGACTCTGACAAAACTAGATTTTTCAGTTGACCCAAGCATATTTTATAGAGACTGCACTATGCATATCAAAGAAGACTTTAAAGATCTTATAGCCTATTTCTCTCAATATAAACCCAGCTACATCAGTACTCCATTCAGAGGAAATTGTATGAAGATGACTAATGACCGACTAAACTTTATTTTCACCTCCAAAGAAGGGCGTATTGCATCCAGTATCATCGATAAAAAGCAACTTATGCTTGATAATAAAGTTAGTCAGAACTCAGTTAAATGTTTAGCTATCTCAAAAAATGACTTTGTGTACATTGGCACAAAAGATCATCAAATACACAAACTTAGTCTTTTAACACTAGTTGAAGATAATGTTTTACGAGGGCATGAAGGGCCAGTCACAAGCCTTCATATTTCTCAAGACGATAAAAAACTTTTTTCATCTAGTGACGATATGAAAGTTATGATCTGGAATCTACGTAAAGGTACAGGTAAAGAATTATATAAGCATGATGATAAAGTTAAATGCTTAGACCTAAGCTGTGATAATGTGCATTTAGTTTCAGGATCTTCAGATGGTGGATTGATAGTTTATGATATTGTTAATAGGAAAATTGTATTTGATTTTGATAAATTAGAAGATACAGTTATATCTTGTGTGAAAATATCATCGAAAAACAGCTATCTTATTGCAGGAGACTCAAGACCAAGAATTAGAGTCTGGGAATTTGGAATATGGAATCTTAAACATGAATTTGGAGGGCATACTCAGATAGTTAAATGCTTGGATATATCTGAAGATGAGAGTTTCTTTGTATCTGGAGGCAAAGACAGTATGATTAAAGTCTGGGATTTGATTAAATGGAAAGATGAAACTACTTTGCATGGACATTCAAGAAGTGTAAAAAGCATAATAATAGACAATGAGGAGCATGTATTACACAGTTTAAGTCAAGACTGTAAAATTATGACTTCAAAAATCCCTAAATTCGAAAATCACATCAATGTTGCTACAGACTCGGCATTATTAAAGATTATGATTAACCCTAAAGATAGAATCGTTTATGCATTTAACCAATTTGGTAATGTTCTATACAAGAGAAAAGATAAATTTGAAGAGTTTGTGAACTATGGTAAAGATATATTAAACTGGAATTTTATTAATAGTGGTTTGCAGTTAGCATTAGTAGAGAGACCAAGCAGCTCAATGAAGCTCGAAGTTACACTAGTAGATTGTTACCATGACAAATCAAAAAGAGTTGTGCTGTTCAAAACAGACTCAGAGGCTACTTCAGCATTAGCTTCAGATAACGGAGAATTTTTTATTGTAGGTATGCAGTTTAAAGTAGCAGTGTATTCAATGGCTTCACAACAAAAGCTCAAAGTATTCACTACACATGCTACTGCTGTTAAAGCTTTAGCTTTACACGAAGAGCATTTATTTGCAGGAGATGAAGGTGGAATTATAAGATACTATATACTGAAAGATGGATTTTTCGAAAAAGGACAACTCGTTGATGATACTCATAATGCTGTTGATCTAATCAGATTACTCATTCCTGAGCGTTTAGTATTTTCTGCAGCTTCTGATGGTACAATTCTCATATGGAGTTTTGAAAAACTTCAGTGCATAAATAAAATTTTCATGAATAATCAAATCACTGAGATTTATTTTACAAAGGATAACCAGAACTTCTTTGTGAATTTCTGTTCAATGATTAGTATATTCAACATTGAAAGTTTATCTAAAGTTGGGACTATTACATTGGAAAATGCTAACGAAGCAATTGGATTTTCTTTTGATGAAAAAGATATTTACTTGAGTTTTGGGCATTATTATAAAGTCCTCGAAAATCCTCTAAAGACTACAAATATTAACATTTATGGTAACCATAGTGAAATGCAAAAGTATTTAGATTATGTAATAAAAATCATTAATGAAGAAGTACCGAAACACGTGGATTCTATGGATGATTGGCTTATTGAACCTTACCATATAAACACTTTGCATTTGTATGCATTTTTTAACCTTTATAACCATTTAGAAAAAAGTATTCAGGAAAATGCAAGCTTTTTCTCAAGCAAGCATGGATACTCACCTATGATAATCAGTATAGAAAAAGGTTTTGCCAAATGCATAGACAGTATATATGATGCTCTAAAAGAACGTTCCAGTTTCGATAAAATGGCTCTTTATGGCTTATCAAGTGCTCTTCCATCTTTAAATAGATCAAGTTATGGTAGATTGCATGAATTATACAATATAGCTTATGGATCTTCATTTGCTTTAACTATGCCAAAATTTATAGAAGATTCTGAAATACTTCCTAAGATAGTCAAAAGCAAAAGGTATTTTAAACCTCCAGAACGCTTTGTTGAAGAGTACAAATACAAGTATGAAGAAGTAGCTATTGAGTTTATGCAAAGCTTCGTTAAAATCAATACTCGCTTAGGTGCTAGTGATAGTTTGGAATTCATGAGAAGTCTTATTGAATGTAAAAACAATGAAGTCTATTGCAGTAATTTGATTAAAATAATTTTAGAAGACAAGTGGAGGACTATTCGCTGGTTACTAGTTGTTGAAACTTTGCTTTATATTGTGTATCTTATCATGATTTGCAAATATGCCCTTCATGAAGGTGATCGAACTTATTTGATTATTCCTTTCGCCATTAACATATTTCTGTTCATCTATGAGATTTTACAAATGATAGCTTCTAAAGGTATGTATTTCACTAGCTTTTGGAACTATATTGATATGTTCAGATTCCTTATTTTCACACTATATTGCATTTTTATTAAATTTGATGTGAAAGACGAAAGTGGTGAATGGAGAATCCAAGAACGCCTTCTGATTGCAACTGCAGTTTTTTCTCTTATCCGTGGAATCAGTTACTTTAGAATATTCCAAACAACAAGATGGATAATCAAATTGATTTTTGATGTTATGAATGAGCTTTGGGCTTTGATATTCATTATAGCATATACAATTATATGCTCTAGTGTACTTTATCAAGGCCTAGTCAAAGATGTTGACTTTGTTGTAGCTTTCAAAATCGATAACTTAGAAACCTTTAGAGTAGAATGGCTTTCAGTATTATTTATATTGGTTATCAATCCTATTATAGTCCTTAATTTGTATATCGCTATTGTTGGAGATACATTTGAAAAGAGTCAGAATGAACAGACTATATTAGATGGACAAGAACTAGCTGAAATGATATATGAAGGAGAAATTTTATTATTTTGCAACAGAAGATATAAAAAAGCTAAATTCTTACATGTTCTAAGAGAAGAGCATTTAGAAATTAAAGCCCAAAATACTTCAGGTCAAAGAATTATTAGAATTGCAGATGGAGCAGCAGGGATAGAAAAATCTTGCACAAGAAGCTTAAGTGATATCAACGATCTAAAAGGGTTTATTGAAATCAAAACTGCTGAGATTGAAGAGACAACAAATGAAATCCTCCAGCAACTAAGAAAAGAGTAAGTAGTAATCAATTAAATGGCGTCGATATATGATAAGTACGGAGGAGAGGCATTCTGGGAAAATGTCTTAGATGCATTTTATGAGAAAAATTTGTCTGACAGTAGTTTAGCGAGCTTTTTTGCAGGCAAAGATGTGAATCGAATCAAGCTTATGAATCGTGGATTGTTGGCAGCTGCTTTTAATCCATCAGCAGATCATTTTTCCATATCGGTTAAACGTGTGCACACTGCATTTAGCGTTTCTGAGGCGGCATTTGATGGTTTTGCTAGAAATTTGAGTCTTGTTCTAAGCAACTTTAAAGTCCAAGATGAGGATATTGAAGAGATACTTATAGTAGTGAATTCATTTAAGGAAGACGTAGTACATCAGTAAATATAAGTAGTTAGATGCTTAGAGATGTTGAGTGGATTTAAAAATCAGAATTTACGTGAATTAAAGTATATTTACTTGAGACTGGAAGCGAAAATTGGTGGTATATAAATGGATTGATCATGCTTAGATTTTTTAAGTGGAAGCTCATTATAATCTTAAGTAAAGTAAGAAAATAATAATAAAAAGAAGTTATAGAAGTAGTTTTTTATGCCTATTAATGATTATAGATATTATTATAGGAAATCTCTAAGACAGTCATAAATGTATTATATAATTAGTGATAGAAAGCTTACCTAGAATTTTATAGAAATCTATCTTAGTGATTGTGCTTGCATGATAGTCAATCTTGCAAAAACTTAAGTAAACTATCTTATTTCTTAATCTAATTTCCTATTTCAATAACTCTTGACAATGGTGTAACATTTGATATGTCAATATTTTTATTGGGTTTATAAGGTTTTCCTTTAGAAATTAATAGTACGTAGAAGTATTTGCTTAAAAATGTTTGGTCAATGTCAATAAAAAATCCATTAGATGAATATTTCTCATAATTAACTTTAACCCAGCAAAGAGGCTGAATTTCTCTTAGAGTCTTTTTGAAAATAACAGATTCATACTCTTTTCCTTGGATCACTTTCATTTTCAGATCTAAGATTTCTGCGCTTCTTATGGTATCTTCCTTTGTTTTGCATGAATAAAAATTTTGAATCAAAGACAAATCCTCAATTTTTTCAAAACTACTAAAACACATTAAAATTTCGCATGGGCAAGTAAATCCTACCGTAGGGATTTTTATAAAGATTTTTTCAATCTTTGCAAATAAATACTTTTGACAATTTGCCTTTTCTTCAATATATGCAAGATAAAACACATTTTCAGATACTTTGTATTCAATAGGCTGCTCAGATAAATTTACGCTTATATTTGGTGAAAATATATATTTGATTAAAGCATTTTCTCCCAAAACTGTACAGTGAGTTCCTTCATCTTGCGTCAATTTCCATATGAAATAGCCACCAAGATCTCCATATGTTCCTCCATTGGTGTAAAAAGGGTGAAATACATTTTGTAGTTGAGTATCTGAAGAGTTGTATAGATTTAAAAGAATGCTTTTCCATGGGTATATAGATGGTGAGTATTTAATTCCGAGTAGAGATAATGCCAGATTTTGCATGAAGTCTTCATTCCTTTTGAAGAAATAAAGGAAAAACTTACAAGTAACAAAAAGTTGTGCAAAATCTGTTAGTTCAAGGTATTTAATGATTTCTAAAAAATTGCTATTTGTGAGTTCAATAAACTTCATATTATTATATTGAATGATACAACCCAAATTTATTAGAAATTATTTTAATATGCAATTGATGAAATTTTAGACTTTAAAATATTAAATTAACTTTTAGTAGTCTGCTTAAAGAATATTACAACAAAATAATTTGGATGGAGAAAGTGACACACACCTTTAAGCTAAAGTAAGCATTGCTTTTGTAAATGGCTATCAAATAAGATTCAAATTTTTTTACTTAAGCAATTTACTCGGAACTTTGCATACTCAACAGAAAATACAGGAAT
Source organism: Stentor coeruleus (assembly GCA_001970955.1). Taxonomy (NCBI): domain Eukaryota; phylum Ciliophora; class Heterotrichea; order Heterotrichida; family Stentoridae; genus Stentor; species Stentor coeruleus. The sequence continues at coordinate 71,226 of MPUH01000063.1, forward strand.
ATGAGGATAGAATAAAAATTTGTGTGATCAAAATACAAAGTTGTAAGCATTTACTGAATTCATTTTATTAAAAAATGACTACTTGAATATAATATCGAAAGAAAGCATACTTATGATGATACGGGTTCAAGTTGAATAAATATTCTCATGCACATCAAATTAATTATCCAACGATAGATGCTTACGATTAGTGTAAATGAATAATCCAGTAATTATTTATAGAATTTGCAAAGGAACTTATTTGTGAATTTATTTGATAGTAAAATGCTATAAAAGTTTTAAACTCTTTATGAATTCAGGATTAATTTTAGTATGATTCCAAACCTATAGTTGATGCAATATATTTATTTAATAGCATACAATTTAAAAAATATTTTGTTAGTCTCTCGAACAAAAGTATTCCATAATTTGATAACTTCAGTGATTTTTTTTAATTAAAAGCATTGTTTTTACTATTTAATAAATCAAATGTTTTTCAGGAGAAAATAATCTGTATAAGTTGCTTGGGAATAACAAACCTACAATTTTCCAAAAGAAATTTTCGAAGCAGTGCTATAAATTGTAAGAAAAGTAAAACTATTAGAAAAATATTTTTTACACTCAAAAAGCAGGATCAAACCGATTTAATTGCAGTTATTCATTTTAGTAATAAATTTTTCAAAAAAATTATCATATTAACACTTATTGGGAAAAATTTACTCATTAAGTATATTCAACTTAATAGTATTTAAATATACAATCTAACCCTACTTTTAGAGAACCTCTATAATAAACTCCTAATCAATAGAACATAAAATCAAATATTTCAAATAAAAACATAATTTTCATTAGTGAAAATAGACAGAGAAGTTATAAAACTTAAAATTTGTTAGAAATAACTGTAATCGGTTAAATATATTTATAAGCATCTGATAATTTTTAAAAAAATCAAACTAACCTATTTTTTAAATCCAAACATTCCCTATTATAATAACTCTCGACCATGGTATAACATTTGATATATCAATGTTACTATTAGGATAAATTTTCCTTGCAGAAATCAGTAGCACATAGAAATATCTGGCAAAAAACGAATCTCCAGTTTCAATCCAAATTCCATTAGATGAGCGTTTTTCAAGATTAATCTTAACCCAGCAAATAGGCTGAATCTCTCCAATGATCTTTTTGAAAATAACAGCTTCATAGTCATTTTCTTCAATAATCTTTGCACTCAACTTTAATATTTCTCCATTCCTTATGGCATCTTCCTTTGTTTTGCACGAGTGGAAATTTTGAATCAAAGAAAAATTTTCAATTTTTTTATAACTACTAAAGCACATTAAAGTCTCACATGGGCAGGAAAATCCTCCCATAGGGACTTTTATTAAGATCTTTCTAATCTCAGGACAATAAGATTGATTCTCATTTGCATTTTCTTCAAGATAATGAATATTGAATACGTCTTCTGATATCTTATATTTAGTAGGATCTTCATCCATGCTTGGTTTAACTTTTGGTGAAAATATATACTTTACCAATATATTTCCTTGCAAATGAGTACAATAAGTGCCTCCTCTATCTTGGACTAATCTCCATATGAAATAGTAGGCCTTATCACAGTATGTTCCTCCATCGGTAAAATAAGGTTGAAACAAATTCTGCAATCCAGTAACTGAAGAATTGCGAAGTCTTAAAAGAATAATTTTCCATGGGTTCACCGATGGCGAGTACTCTATTCCAAGTAGATATAATACTTGTTTTTGTATAAAGTCTTCGTTTTTTATGAAGAAATTATTGAAAAACTTGCATGTAATAGAGAGTGAAGCAAGGTCTTTTAGTTCAAGGTATTTGATGATTTCTAAAAAGTTGCTATTTTTGAGATTAATAAAGTTCATTTTATTATATTTCATCAGAAATAGGATAAATGTATAATCCAATCTATTAGAGACTATTTTAAATTAACTAAAGGATGGTAAATATTATTATAATCCTTTAATGGCTTATTCAAAGAAGCATTTTTACAAAATAATTATATCAGAAATCTTACCTATCTAGACTATTTAGAATAATTAATTATATAAGTCCACTGATGCTTATTATTTTATTTAAAGAACATTGAAGAAGTGAATACCCTTTTAGTCTATCGCAATCATCTGTATTATTGGTAAGGAATTAGAGAATTTTAAAAGCTTTAGCGAGAATATCTGTAAAGCCATTTCCCAAAACTTTGATTATGAAAAAAAGCATAATCATTAGCGGATCATATATTAAAAGCTAAATCCTAGCATTGTCTATAATGTTCGTGAATTGATTAAAATTTTATTGAAATCTTAGTTTAGAGTTTTAGAATAGAATAAAGAGAAATTTTCTTTAAATTTTATATTAGAAAATTATATAGAAAGTATTATATTAGCTTTAAAGTAATTTAGAGTAAGTAAAGAATATCTGATGCGACTGAATTGAATGGGGGAATAGGACAATAAATTTGACTTTTGATACACAAGTTTTTCTCTTCACCCGAACTCATCGCAAATCTTTATAAAATCCCAAAACTTTAAACATAATCCATATGTAAATGGAGAAAATCATAATCAACCTTCACAGTATAATCTACTCAGACTGCAAATACCAAATACTCAGAGATATCGCATCTTCTCTTAACTGGGAAATTGTCGAAAAAGAAGACATCACCGACTGCGACTTAGTCTGGCACGACTGTACAATATCCCCAGACCGCTTGGGTCACCTGAAACTTTACCAAAAAATCAATCATTTCCCAGGCATGTCAGGGATTTTCCGTAAAAACAACATGGCCAACAACCTAAACCGTTTCNCTTAAAAATGCAAAATCAAACGAACCTCAAAAAAATCAATCATTTCCCAGGCATGTCAGGGATTTTCCGTAAAAACAACATGGCCAACAACCTAAACCGTTTCCGGAAACTCTTTCCAAGCGATTACAATTTCTACCCAAAGACCTGGGTATTACCGGGAGACTTAGCCTCATTCAAAAACACAGTCAAACAAAGAAAAAAAATCTACATAATGAAACCTGAAGCTAGTTCACAAGGTCAAGGGATATACTTAGTTCGTGGGCTTTCAGATATAAGAGAAACGTCTCATCATATAGCTCAAGAATATTTAATGAACCCTCTTCTTATAGATGGATTGAAATTTGATCTAAGAATTTATGTTTTGATTACTGGTTGTGATCCTTTAAGGATTTTTATACATGAAGAAGGTCTTGCAAGATTTGCAACTGAGGATTATTCCCCACCAAACAAACAAAATTTTAATGATGTTTTTGTCCATTTGACTAATTATTCGATTAATAAAAACAACCCACATTTTGTCCAAGCTGCACCTGGGAAAAAATCGCATAAGAGAAGCTTGTCGAGTGTGCTTATTGTATGGGATATTTAGCAATTAAGTGAAACAGGGTTTGATGTTGAAGGCATTTGGGATCAGATTTGTGATATTATTGTTAAAACAGTTATTACGATACAACCCTCGCTTACTTCGACTTATAGGACTTGTCAGCCTTATGATTATACAAATGGAATGTGCTTTGAGATATTAGGTTTTGACATAATCCTCGACAGCAACCTAAAACCCTGGCTCTTAGAAGTAAATCATGCACCAAGTTTCTCTACTGACTCTCCTCTTGACTCTGCAATAAAAACTGCAGTGATTTCTGAAGCTTTAGTCCTAGTAGACATAAACGACCAGAAAAAAAAAGAATTCAAAACTGAAACCAAAAAAATGCAAAGACACCGATCCTTAAGCGCAAGAAGCCTCAAGCCAACCAAAGAAGAAAGTATAACACGTAAAATCGAAGAAATGAAAAAACGAGATTCTTATGAAGATTCTCATTGTATAGGGTATATAAAACTATTCCCAGGATGTAACGATATCTATTATGAACAGTTTTTAAAAGCAGCATCAAATTCATACTATAAATTATCAACACCCAAAAGATCAAATACAAGTTTTACAGGAAAAGGCCAGGATTATGAAGAAGATGGGAGAAAAAATGATCCAATGACAAATATTAGTGCATGTCTTGCTAAAAGAAGAGCTGCCTGGAGTTAAAAAGTCGATAAAATTATTAATTAAAATTTGTCAGATAGGCGAGAATATTTTTATTGTAATATGAAAAAGCTTTTTTGGGTTTTAGTTGTTTTAGTAAGCTGTGGAGTTTCGGGACAATGTGATGAGAAATGCTTAGAAGAGTGTAAAGAGTCGTTGGAAGAAAATGAATGTGAAAGTTTGTGTGGATGTGCTGGTGAAAATAATGAAAAGGCTACATTAAACATTGGAAAACTTACACAGTGTACTTGGGTATATAAAGATGTGTGCAAAGATGTCGAAGATTTTGATGCTTGCATTGCTGAATCAGGGTGTAATATTTACGACACTTATGAAGCTATAGTAAAAAATTTGCCTCCATCTCTGTGGGATGCTGCAAAAATCACTACCTACAGCCCATCAACAGGAACTTTGAAAAAAGCTTCTAAACTCAATACTTTATCCTTATCTCAAAACTATATCCCTACAACTATCCAAACCTCACTCTCATCATTATCTGTAAAAACAGAACAACTTTGTGAATCTTTTATAGCGTGTCTTTACAATGGAAATAATCCTTTTTCTTGTGCTTCTTCACTATCAGGATCATCATGTGAATCTTTAAATCAACAAAGTTTCAAATCTATCAAATCAACAATTGGGCTTAATAAAAAGGAAACTTCAGGATTAACCGCTGCTGTTTTATCAGATTTTAAAGGATTAGAGGTAGGATTTTGTAAAAAAAATTGTATTCAAAACACTTGTGCAAGTGTTTCTGGAACGTGCTTTGATAAATGTTTAGAAAATTGTGCTGAGGTTTCTGATATGAGTTTAATGATGAGTAGTTTTGAATTTTCTTATGTTGTTAAAGAAAATTCATATGCTTGGGTTTATGTTGAAGTTGGAATTGTTGCTGTTATGCTTACAGCTATGGGGTTAGATAAGTTTATAAGTGAGATGTGCATGATAAGTGAAATTATAATTGGGATTTATTAATTAGTTTTTATTAGATAAGTTTATAAGAAAGATGTGGATGATAAGTGAAATTATAATTAGGATTTATATGTGTATTGTTTATAGAGAATATGTCGGAATATAGGATTTTTTTAGGTATTTAGGATTAAGTGAATGTGATAGAAATTTGTAAAGAATTTAAGAAAAAAGTGTAAGTTTTTTTAATAGTTTTTATTAAGGTTGAAGATAAGAAATTTAGTTTCGTGAATGATAGTTTAGTATCGGAAAATGGAAGATTTGCATGCTTGCTAGTTTTAAGAAATCACAATTAGACTCCTAATAGTTAAGATATTATTTAGAAATCCCTAGTTATCATATTGTGTGACATATCTAATATTAAAATGTCAGAACTAGAAAATAGTGTAACCAAAAACCTACTATTTTTGGTAAAAGATCGGAGAATCTCAAAGATAGAATACAACAATCTTCTTAGAGTCTTCCTTTCCAAAGACACTATGAAACGGTTAGGACAAATTCCTGATGATGAAGGGATTCGTTCTGAGCTAATGCAAATCCTATCAGAAACTTCTGTAAATATTCTTATCCCAACACACAACACATCAATTGACGAACTTTCTTCCCCATTAGACACATTCCTTTTATCGAAAAAACGACGGGCTAATAAAAATCCAGATATTTCAACAAGGGGGATTGGCATGTTAATAAAAATCGATGGCTAATTAGGTAATTAACACACACAAATTCATATAAATTATGCTTTTCGATATAAAAACATTTAAAACATAACTTTCAAAGCTCAAATGCCCTTAGGTTGTAAGGATAACCTAATATTTCACCCAAAAACTGACAATTGCTGTCAGCCATATTTTTATTTCAAACTAGAAATCATATTTTTTTTTTTACTTACAAATCCTTTTTGTCACTATATTTAAATCCAAAATTAAAGCTAGAAATCAAGAATTTAGTGTTTTTTTCTTAACTTTTGTCCTTAAAAATAATATTTTTTAGGTTAAATTCCAATCATAATTAGAATCTAAAAATCCTTCCAGTAATTCTCAAGTATTAATCGGATAAATTTTTATTAATGGGGACGGTCTGTACCGTATGTACAATCAAACCAAATACTTCTGACTCACAAACTGAGATCAATAAATCTTTCTATCGTCTACAATCTTCAAGTATTTTACATGACAAGGGTAAAAAGAAGCGAAAAACCCATCTGATAAATGACCGAAATCAAGAAAAAGGTATAACAGAAGCATCTACTGCAATTATAACAGCCAAAACCAAAAGCCAAGAAGATATTGAAAACATATTAAAAGCACTCAGAGGGCATTTTATCTTTAAAAACCTAGACAATGAAAGCCAACTCGCTATAATCGACCACGTAAAACACTATGCAATTGGTCCTAAAGAAGTGATTTTTAAACAAAACGACCCAGGGGAAAGTTTTTTTTGTGTGGCTAAAGGTCGACTTGAAGTTCTCTGCAATGGAGAAAGGTCAGTCATAGGCCCAGGAACAGGTTTCGGTGAATTAGCCCTTCTAGATGATCGTCCAAGAACAGCAACAATCAGAACAATCGAGGCATGTTCTTTATGGGGTGTAGATAGAAAAACATTCAATTTATCAATAAAAAGACTAAATGAAATGAATTACTCTGAAAACAAAAGCTTTATAAACAGTATAAAAATTTTTGAACCTCTTACATCAAATCAAAAAGAAATGATTATCTCAGCATTAGTAACACAAAAATGGATATGTGGACAAACTCTTATTAAAGAAGGAGATATAGGAGATTTGTTTTATATAATAAAAGAAGGATATGTTATTTGTTATGAAAATAAAGTTGTAAAAAGACAACTTGAAAAAGGTGAGTATTTTGGAGAACAAGCATTATTGTATAATACTCCAAGGACTGCAACTGTTGTTGCAGGAAGTGATTTGAAAGTTTTAAGTATTGGTAGGGAAACTTTAATGCAAATATTAGGAGAGAAATTTGAGTATATTTTGTATCATAATACTCAATTGATTGCTATAGATAAAAGTACGGTTTTAAGATCTTTGAGTCCTTTGCAAGTAGGGTCTTTATTGAAATGCTCAAGTATTAAGAGGTTTAAAGCTGGGGAAGTTATTATAAAAAGGGGTAGTTGTAAGTCAGAGAAACTTGTTATGATATTAAAAGGATGTGTTAGAGGACCTGTTAATGATCTGACTGTACATTGTTGTATTGGGGATAAGGAAGTGTCAAATAAAGATACTTCGATTTATCTTATTGATTATATAGCGGTGACTGATACTGATGTAGCAGAAGCTATAGTATCAGAATTCGAAGCTGAACTTGGTGGGGAGATAAACCAAATCGCTATCAGCAACGAAGTTAACAGCATAATCTCCCGTATTGATATTTTCCGTGACCTCTCTCAAAACAGTTCCCAAACCCTAATAAAACACCTTAGAATCAACCATTTTGATGACGGTGATACCATAATCAAACAAGAAAGCCCCGGGGACAATTTTTATATAATCAAATCAGGTATAGTCAAAGTTTATAAAAACAATATTTACATAAGAGACATAACAAAAAATGATTACTTTGGAGAAAGATCCATCTTATTTAACACCCAAAGATCTGCAACAATCATAGCAACAGGGCCAGTTTATTGTTGGGTTCTACCAAAAATTGCTTTTGATGAAATAGTTGACGATGAAATGAAAGAATTTTTCATAGAAAGAATTAAAATACAAGATTCAAAAATAACCTTAGAAGACTTAACACCTATAAAAGCTATTGGAACTGGGATGTTTGGGAATATTATATTGGTAAAACATAAAGAAAATAATGAACTTTATGCTATAAAAAGTATATCAAGAAACAAAATACAATCTTTAGATATTTATGATAATCTTATATTAGAAAGAAGGATTATGCTTCAATTGAATAATAATATGATTATAAGGCTTATGAGAACTTTTAAAGATTGGAATAGAATTTATTTTCTTATGGAATATATCAATGGGCAGGACCTTTTTGATGTATTGATTAATATGCAGTTTGTTAGAGAGGAAAGTGCAAAATTTTATGCAGCTTGTATGGTTGTTATAATTGAGTATTTACACGATAGGAATGTGGTTCATAGGGATTTAAAGCCAGAAAATATTATGATTGATAATGAAGGATATCCTAAACTTATAGACTTCGGGACTGCAAAAATAATCACCGGCCGAACTTATACAACTTTAGGTACACCACATTATATGGCACCAGAAATTATTATAAGAAATGGGTATAATTCTTCAGTCGATCTTTGGAGTTTTGGCATTCTTATGTATGAAATTATATATGGTAAAGTCCCATTTGGTAGTGAAGATGATGACCCTAAAATCATATATGAAAAAATATTAGAAAATAAACTTGATCTACGTGTTAGTCCTTATGTTGGGAATATTTATAAATCTTTTATACAACAATTGTTAAGTATTAATCCAGCTGCTAGAATGGGTGGAAGTATAGAAAAACTGAAGTCTCATCCTTGGTTTGCTAATTTTAATTGGAAAAGACTTGGGTATAAGAAACTCAAACCTCCTTTTGTCCCTTTTATTCCTCCTGATATTTCTGGAAATGGCTTGAATAAGAGTTTGCAAGAGTTTATTGGAGAAATAGAAGGATCTGAAACAGTTAGCAATAGAAGAGTGTCGCTTGTTGAACCTAATGATTGGGATTCAGAGTTTTAGATACGAAAGTGACAGTAGATTTTATGTATTTTTTGGATAGATTTAGGTTTTATTAGAAAATAGTTTTGGTTTGGAATTTTAGGTTTAAAATATTTAGTGTATATAAGATTTATATAGGATAGCATTTATTAATAATGGTAAATAAAATCATAAAATACCAACCACAAAACCCTCCCATTACCTCACAACAATACCAAAACACAATTATTAAACACAAAATCTAAAACCCCATATAAAAACTCCCAATCCTATAAAAATCTCTTCTTCTAATCATAATCCTAATCCTCAATTTTTCATTAAAATTTTTAATATACTTATTTAGCATTGAAACAAGGACAAGCTTTACAAATAATCTTCAAAAAAACCCTAGCTCTTGAATTCGAGCTCACAGTTTCATTTCTCCTTTCATCATGTTCAGTATGGTCAAATTTCGAGTTATTATAAACAGAAGTGTCTTGATTTTTACCATCATTTTTTATAGAGATAATAACTGAATTATCATCTCTATCACTTGATGCAATTTTGCTTTCATCTTCAGTTTTTGATTCTGATTCAGGTAGGCAATCATGTTTACTTCTCCAAGACTCTTCCATATTTTTCAAACCTCTAATCTGATCTTCACTATCTGTAGGACTAAAGCGTGATTTATCAGGATATACTATATTTGAGCATACATTATAAGCTTTTCGTCCATTTAAATCTTGATTCCAATCAGCCCTTCTATATTTTATAGGACTTGATCCCTTTGGTTTCTTTCCAGACAAAGGTGCTTTTTTATACTTTTCATTCCCACCATACCCTCCAACATATTCAGAATTCTTATCAGTTTTCGGGGTTTCTAATAATTTCAATACACAAAGAGGACATGAGTTTTTCTTCAGCAAGCATTCTTCACATATAAAATGCTTACAATTCACTGAATACATCAAATTATCTGGCACTTTAAGACAATAATTACAATTTGATACATGCGATTGGGCCAAAGCGAAAAAATTTGTTTCATCCAGAGATAGACAACTTGAACAAACACTTTTCAGGTTTTGTTTTTCAGGTTCTTCTAAGGATTTTTCACATAAAATGCATTTGAATTCTTGGAGAATAAGAATAGGGACATTTGATTCGCAATGAATACATTGAAGAATATTTGGAGGATTTGTTTCATGGAGTTTACAAAGCCCATGATGAGAACTGTAGTTAACTTTATAAAGTTGGGATAAGTTGCAGCTCATACAGGACTGAATACATGTCATTTTTTTTATTCTTAGTGAAATATGGGAAATTGTGAGTTTTATGTTTGGGAAATTATATTTTGATTGTAGGATTGGAAAGAAAGAAGGGGTTTTTTGGGGATTTGAAAAATGGGAATGGTGGGGATGATAATTTTTGTTGGGAGGAGGATGGAAGATTTTATGGGAAAATGCAGACTTTAGGTTTCGGTTGGGATGATTGAAATTTGTGTGGCTGAGATGTGGATATTGTATGGTTTTAAGGTTTTAGGGTTTTGTGTTTTGGAAATAAATGTGGGTTTGGATTTTGTGTTGATTTGATTATATCGTCAATTAAATACAATAAAANTTTGTGTTTTGGAAATAAATGTGGGTTTGGATTTTGTGTTGATTTGATTATATGCTGATATAACACATAAACAAATTATAAAATACTACTTATTATAATAAAAACTACTCACTGCTTATGAAATAATAATCTAAAACAAATACATTTATCAGCATTTTAAAGTCTAATAATCTTGAGGATGAAGATGTCCTCCGACCCCAAAAAATTCCCTCCCAACCTCTCAAACTGCAGATCTCGAAAAAGCAGCATTGATTCAAGACCTCGTGTAGATTCGTCATCTTCAGACGAAATGTCGCTTTTCTGCCTCAAAAATCATGAGTTTAATTTCGGTCCTGATTTGCACCCTCAAAAACGTGTCAAAACCGGAGCAGTCGCGCCACAACTCGGTAAAAACTCAGATATCCACTTCGCCCCTGACATGGTCTGTGAAGAGGTTGGCATGGAAGACGATGATTTTATTCACCTAGCCCGGTCAATTTCTGAACAGAACGGAGGTATGTGCTTATCTGAAACTTGTGAAAATGAAAATTTCCCTTTAGTTTACAAGTGCAAGATGGGCCATGTTTGGGAAAGTAGTGAAGTTCTTTTAAGTGGTAGTTGGTGCTGGAAGTGCAACAATTTACTTGAAAGAGCTAAAAATTATGCGAGTTGTTATGGAGGAACTTGTGTTTCGAAATCCTGTGAATTACTACTTGAGTTTGAATGCAGAAATGGACATCGCTGGAGGGCTGATCTTACACGATATATGCACCAGAAATGGTGTAAACAATGCATATTAGATGATAAACACCAAAGAAAAATAAAACTTTTACAAGAGCAGCAGGCTGAAGAGGAGGAGCAGGCAAGAGTCCAAGAACGGCTATTTGCAGAAGCCAGACAAATGATGAAAGCCGAAAACGATCTCCAAAATGCTGAATCTGAACATGAAGTAGAACTTATGGCTGAGGAGATGGCCCGCCGTTACATAGAAAGCGCACTAATCAAAGACGTAGTTGCAAGCGAGCAAGTGATTTGCGTATACAAAGTGATCTGTGCAAGTGAAAACTTCATAAAGGCAAAATATTTCAATACCAAAACCCGAGACCAAGCAACAGCTTCATACAGAAAACTAGCTAGATCTTTACATCCAGATAAAAACAAACATCCTTTTGCCGCTGAAGCTTTCCTCAAGGTTTCAAGTATTTATGCAGCAACTATGGCTAATGCTTAGTGTGTTTCCTTAATTAAGTGTCACTATATCATCTATGATGTTTATAGTTTAGACATAAGTTTTCGTAAAATAATGTACTTTTTTTTATTAGGATTTATATGGAGATAGTTTTGCTCAATTTTTTTTTGTAAAAATGGATTTGTGGGTATTTATAGGGTTAGCTTTGATTGTTGTTGGTTTTGTGTATATGCTTGCTAAGAAAAAAACTTTGAAATACCCTGAAGTGCTTATTTTTGGACCGGTGAATAGTGGAAAGACAAGATTGTTTTATATGGTATAGAATATTTAGCTTAGTGAAGGGGAAATGATGAATACTGTTAGTAGTATGAAACCTAATAGTGCTGTTATTAATGTTAAGGATAAGATGGTGTCTGTGATTGATTATCCAGGTCATCATTTTTATTATCAACAACTAGTCTCTAAAGCACCCACGTGTCTTGGTATGATTTTTATGCTGGACTCAACAGATAAACAATCTTTTAAAAAAGCAGCTGAAGAGCTATACGAGTTAATGTCACTCCGTTATCCAAAAGAAATCTTAATTTTCTGCAACAAACAAGATCAGCCATTTGCCAAAAAAATCCTCATGATTGAATCCGAGCTTAGCACAGAAATGTAATTTTTACATAGAGAAAGATTAAAAGTTGTTAAAGAAAATGATATTTCTGACATAAAACGTGAAAAAGTTGGGAAAGCAAACGAGAGATTCGAATTTTCACATATGCAGGATTTCAATATAAAAGTAGAATTTGCTGAAGGTAGCCTAGTCAAAAATGACATTCAAGAAATCAAGTCTTTTATTGAAAGAGTTTCTAAAGCTTAATAAACAGTTTTTAACTCTTTATTTATAATCACTATAAGCTTAAGCTAGTAGATTTATCCTTTATAAATGATAAATTTAGTCTAGAATGCACCTTAGGCAAATTGCTGTTCTTCTTGTTAAATGGATATAATCAATATTCTTATATTTAATTTCGACAGGGTTTTTTGTTGTTCTGAAAAAAAAAATTACGAAGAATCTCGTTTTAATGTAACCCTAGTAGATTTTGTATTTAAATAGATAACTATAACACTCTAAAGGAATTATATTTTCATAGCCTTAAACCTCATATAATTTCATATTCAAACTTAAAATCTAACCCAAATTTTTTTCATCCTACAACAATACCTTATCTTCTTCAATCCAACCACAACATCCGAAAAATATCAAAAAACCCAAAAAAAATTCATTATCTGTTCAAAAATCAAAGCTTAATCATTTGAAAAAATCACATCATTAAAACCTTATTCCAATAAAAAATGTACGTGCTTATGAGCCCAAGCTTATCCATCCTCTGGGGTCTCCTAACTCCTGTAGTGTTTATCGGTAGTATCTACATAAAAAAGCCAAAAAACTATCTTCGAGACCATCCAGAAGAAATCAAACGAAGATTTCTTGTTGTTGGAACAAGTACATTTATATGGAATTCCTTATTCTATTACCTAAACTCAATCAACTCTCTCTCTTCTCAAGGTCCAGATCTTCTAACTTGGGTAGGTCTTTCTATAACCTTATCTAATTTCCTATCAACAATCTGTGCATTATTAATAACCATGGTATTGTTTTTAGGGAATATCTTTCAAGAAATCTTAGACCCACCTGAAATCAATATAAATTTAACTTCAATTCGTGCTTATATCATGGCCCCAATATTTGAAGAAGCTATGTATAGATCATGTTTAATAAATGCACTTATATCTGGGGGTTTTGGGTGGAATTCAGTTGTAATTTCCTCTTTGATTTTTGGTTTAAGTCATTTTTATCGTATTGAAGATGTTTTGAATTATAAGAAAGATTTAGAATTTCGAGATTTTATACCTGTTTTATTTCAAGTTTGTTTTACTACACTTTTTGGCCTTTATGTAGGATATGTGTTTGTGGTTACTGGATCATTGTTTGCTATTATTGTTTTACATTCGTTTTGTAATTTTATGGGATTACCTAGTATGAGGTTTTTAGATGATACACATCCTGCGTTTAGATATAAGAGAGAGATAGGTTTAGCTTATGTTGTTGGAATTATTGGGTTTTTTGCTTTGCTTGGATGGGCTTTGAGACCTGAGTATTTTGGGTCGTGGCACACGGAGTTTATTAAAAGGAATAGTTAGTTATGCTAATTTTTTGTAGGTTTGAATTTTTTGGTTGATTTTTTATTAGATCAAGATGAGGTTTATTATTAATAGGATTGAGATTTTAGGTGCTATTTTGAGGGTGATTAGTTGAAGTATAATTTATTGGTTTATAGTTGAATTTTTTTTGTTTAGAAATATACACAGAAAGATTCCACTAAAAAACTCTAAAATTTTATGTATTATTTTCTTTAAAATAAACTCTGTGTTATAATCACTTTTATATCAACCCTCAAATATTTTTTAAAATATTCTTCTTCACTTGAATTCCTATACCTAAAAAGCCTAGAAAATTTATACTCAGCTTATGTTTTAGAAATCCCACACCCTGCTTTAGTAAACTGATGCTCCAAATATAGCAACAAGTAATATCTTCTCACAATTATACTGCAAATTAATCTTAACTTTCTCAATTAAATACCTAATTGCCTTAAAATTCTAAACTTTTACTCAGTTTTCATCCTATATACACATATAAATAAATATTTTCTTTATTAACATTAAATAGCTTATATAAAAACATAACTATGCCAATATCTCTTTTTCTAAAAGCTAATAAAATATATGTTTTACCTCTAATATTACCTTTAAAATAAAATCATATTCTATGAAGATTAATGAATCCAAATAATAATTGTATAGAAACTCAGTAACTTCAAGATTATCATTTCTATATGTTTTATGTATATGATATGATACTTTTGTAGGTAAATTAGATTTTTCAAAATTTATAGTTTATAAAGATATAGTTGATATATTCATTTGTACTTAAAAGGGAGGAAGTATTTAAACAAATTGATTGAGACAAGTATACAAGTTGTATTTATAGATTTGATACTTATATTATTGAAGAATTTCTCCATGGTCTTTTATAGAATGATTGAAGGTTTTGGGCTAGAAGTTTATTATGGGAAATTTTTTGGGGTATAATTTTTGCAACTCAAAAACAATAAAAAATACTGTTATTTGCTTTATCGTTTTCATCATTTTTTAAGTCTTAGTTGCAATGTAAGATTTATAAAATTTACATTTGTATAACCCAATATGTATATAAAAAGATAAAATACAGATTATTTTATGCTGAATATTAAAACACATAGCTTATATAATTTTATTTAATCTTATAAAATTAAATTTTGCTTGGAATTTTGTGATACAAAAATATGATATTAAAAGATTTTCTATTTTGTTTGCAATTTGATGTGAAATAACTTGGTATTATCATAATTTATATTAAGATATCCAAATATTTACCTACATAAGCTTAAAGTTATCATTTGGACATTTTTTGCTGTTATTTGCTGTCAACCAATAGCATATGCATTCTGAATGAAAAATATGTTTGCATGGAGTAATTCTATACTCCCGATTACTTGAATAATCTTCAAAACATATAGTGCAAACTATATTTTCTTTATTTTCAATCAATATGGACTCAGAGACAATTGGAAGAATATTATTCAAACTCTCACTGTCCAAGCTTATCGCCCCATCTAAAATAATCTCCTGGTTTACTCTTCTGGAAATAGCATTTTCAGTGAATTCAGGTGTATGAATGATACTATTGCTTCCAATTTGATTATTAACATTGACATATCTATAATTTACTAGTGAAGGGTTTTCATAAGAGTTGCTGCTTATTTCTCTTGAAAGATTGCTTTGATCATTCTTCTTTTTTTCCCTTATATAGCATAAATAATAGCTGTATGACAATTACAAGATTAAACATAGTATAACACCTAGAACGGTAACAGCTCCAAATACTATTATAAAAATTAAATAGCTTTTATCAGAGAAAAATCCTTCATCACTAGAGCTTTTTTGATTATACTTGCATAATCCATTGTCAGAAATATAAGTAGAATTGCATTTATCGCATACTTGATCATTACTTTCATTGCAAATAATACAATTTTCAATACTGCAGCCCAGCCTTCGTAAAAGTCTATCATTATTTTTAGTGTAGGTGTCTTGACTTAAGAAGAAAAACTGCACTAAAAGTTGTAATGCTTTATAAAAATGCATTTATATGGTTAATGTAATTACATTGCTAACAGAATTAATAGTAAACTTTTAACTAAATATTTTATTATAATTTTCGAGAACAGCTTATTTGGAACAAAAATTTCATAACAGTTGAATTTTGGTTGACATAAATCTAACTATAATAATAAATATAACTCAATATTATCAAATTATTATTTAATATCATCTAAGAAGCAAAGCTTATTTTAAACAATAAATACATAATTTAACTATCTTTTCAAGTTCATCCATCGTTTACCATAAAGTTAATACTTATTCATAAATCATAAACCACAAATTACTATACCTAACTACTTTTCTTGAATTTAAAATTGTCATTTGGGCACTTCCTTTTATTATTCTTTATAATCCAAGTATAAATACACTCACGATGGAATACATGCCCACATGGTGTAAGTCTACATTCATCTTCATTCTTAAACTCTTCAAAACATATAGAGCACACAGGTTCATCATCTTTATAAAACTCCAAAAGATTTTCTTTACTAGGCTTCCTCATAACAATATCAAAATTTCCTTCGGAAATATATATTTTCCCACTCAACGCAGATACATTACCTTTAAAATTTGATATAATTTCATTTATATTCACTTCAGTTATTTGAGGATAAGCTAAAGTTTCTGATCTACTCGATGCAATTCTTTCTGGATTTATAACTAAAGAATTGGATTCTCTAGCTGAATCAGATAAAGTCCTATCACGATGCCTTTGATGATCAAGTTTTTTTTTATTTCTTCTGGCACAATAAATACATCTAAGTAAGTCTTACAGAAAGCAAAATATCGCAGTGAAAAATAATGGAACTAAGATAATGACGATAATTAACCCAATAGAAATATTTCCATTTTTGTTATCTCCTGTGCTTTTTAGGCAAATTTGGTCTTGTAAAATGTAGTCTTCTTGGCACTCTATGCATTTATTCGAAGTTTCATTGCATTGGATACATTTTTCTATTTGGCAACTTGAAAGACTTCGATTTTTTATATTGGATTTTTGTGAAGTTACAGTTAGAATAAGATTGTTGATATTATCTTGGGGCTTCTGAATTTCATTGTTTTCTTGGATTTCTATCAATGAAAATTTGTCAGTAACTTCACAGTAGCTTAGAGATGATAATTCAAACCCATCACAGCATTTTCCACAGACAGAGAGAAAATTCTCATTACACATACAACAATTAGAGTCAGGGCATTGAAGCTTTGCCTGTGAAAATTTCAAAAAAACAATCAGGGCGATTACATTTTTCAAAGATTTCATATTTTATACCAGTACTGATATCCTTATTTATTGTTTATATCAAGAAAATCTTTTTAAAAAACTTGTATAAATATATAATTGCCATTTATGTAAACTTATAAAATTCTTTAGATAATATTGAATAATAAAATATAAAAGAAACTATGATGTTTGATTTGGTTTAATATTAAACTTATATTTTGAATAAATACAATTGGACTTTAGAAATCATAAGGTTATTAAGATTTAAAATCACAAATAAATTGAATATTGAAATCTTATGGCAAATTTATTAAGAATCAAGGTTTTTGTGTATGCGATTCCATGAATTAAGAAATTTACATGCTTTTAGGTTTAAATACAATATAAATCTAATTTATTTAGACAACAGTAAGATAAAATTATATTTCCGGCAAAAATGAATATTATTACATATTTTAGCATATGGGTTCATGCTAAAATATATAAAAATTATAATCTTTGTTAAGAATATTTGATTCTTTACTCTTAAATGATAAATAGATCCACTCTAAAAGCATAAATTTTATATGCTGTGCTAAAATGATATTTCGATATAGACTAAACTATTTGATTTTATTACTTTCGATATTTTGAGTATTTAAAGTTTATAAATATAACATTTTACAAAGTTTATGCAAATCCATATTATTCGAGCTTAGAAATTTGACCTAAAAACTTATTATTCAAAAATAATCTAAATTAAAAGTTTAATATTTTCAATATAAATCTTTTCTATCTTATTAGATTACATTCAATATTGATTTTAATGGCCTTTTCTCTTTATTTTGTCTTATCTGTCTATTTTCCTAGGATGCTAATGTTAGAAAATATATAAGAACAACAGCTTCATATTTTGGGTTAAAGATTTTGTTTTTAAATAGTTTCAATTGAAAAAATTAATCAATTTGAATTATGAATTCTTTATAGACTGTATATGATTATCTTATATTTTTAGTCATATTAGGAAGTTATCAAAGCTTCTAATCATATTTTCGCTTAAAAGCATATTTTAATGTTAGCTAAACTATTTCTTTTTTCTTGAAACTTTTTTTTCATTGCTTTCAATCTTTTTTGCATTTTTCTTCTTTTTCAAAGAATCATTTCTTTCAAGTTCATCTTTATTAAGTTGTGAGATTTTATTTGAAAATTTATCAGTAGAAGATGAGCCAGGATTTTGAGTGTCAAATGCTTGTGAATATATTTCCTCTATTTCACTAAAAATAACTTTATCTAGAGGACTCATTGATCCTAATGAGTTTATTTGTTCCTTTTTTTTTTCTGGTTTATCCGCTTTCTTGTTATTCCTTCCATTTTTATGAAAGCCCTTTTCTAATAAAGCTTTTGCCATACTTATTTTAAACTGGTTTACATTATTGGCAAGATCAATTTTTTTTTTGTTTTGCGTAAGTACTTCATCAAGTAATGAATCAATGTCTATGTCATCTTCGTCAGAAATATCAAAACTCTGGTTTAAATCATTATTTTTTTGACTAAATTTATCAAACTCTGCTGTAGATTTTCTCAATAAATTCACACTAAATAAATCTTGGACCGAACTATTTAAACAATTTTTTCTAAAATCTTCAAATTTCAAAGGTGAATGTCCTTTAGTTAATCCTTTATATATCTGAGTCATTATATTTTTTTGATTTTTCTCGAGTTTTATAATATATTCTTTTATCATATCGTTGCTTGGATTTTTCTTCTTACAGTAGTTAGGTATCATCTTCAGGACTACAAAGAAAATGTTATAAACCATAATCAAAACAGTTTTTTTATCAATTACCTTTGTAGCTTCGATATCATAGTTTTTAAACAAAAGTAAAATCTTTTGCTCATTAGTTGCTTTTGACAGCATCAAACTTAATGTTTTGAGTAAATCTGTTGAGTAAAGCTTTTCATAGATATTTTTGCTATGAGATAATTCAAATAGTTCATAAAATTCTGAGAATTGGGTGTAAGGAATTTTTGATACTGTCAAAGCTTGATTTAAGTGCTTTAGTGTTATGAATCCTTGGCGTGAGTATCTATGAAAAGTATTATCTAGTTCTATCGAGTTTAAACCTTTATATCCAAGGCTATCTTCAAATGGTCCTAGAACAGTTTCTTCGACTTCTATTTTCATAGGCCTAGAATCATTGCAACCCATAATTTATTACAATTCAAATTAGAATAAGCTTATAACAGAGAATCCTTTTGAATAACATTCAGCTTAACTTATAGTGTAAACTAATGCATATTTTTAATCAGCTATATCATTTTTTATAATCATATAACTGTTTACATCCTAAATATAAAAATTACCTTTTTCATTATAATTACGGAAAAACCTGCTATTTATTCTATATTATTATTTTCTTATAACAAAATAGCTTTTGCAATTAGGATTTCTTCCTATATCCTTATTAAAAGCAAATTCATACTCATCTCCTAATATATTTTCAAGTAAATGTTTACTAGCCTCACTGATGTTTATTTCCCCAGCTTTCCCATTACTTTCCATTTTATTAGCAACAAGTACATCATTTCCCCAAATATCATATCTAACAACTTTATTCCCTATAACCCCAGCAATAATATCTCCAGTATGTATACCAATTCTCATAGACAACTGCATATCATAAATTTGATTTTCTCTATTGATAATATTTATCATATTCTGAGCCATACGAAATACACTCAAGCATTCTGTTATTGGGTCTCTTTGGCCTGATAGATAACCCATTACAACATAACAATCTCCTATTGTATGGACTTTATATACATTAAGTTCTACACATTTTTTATCGAATTCTGTGAAAAGGTTAGACAACATTTGAATAACTTCTTTTGGGGTTTTATTAGAACTCCAAGCTGTAAAGCCTACAATATCAGCGTATAATATTGTGATATTATTTAGTTTTTCTGTTATTGAAACACCTTCACTTAAGCTATGAACTATATGAGCTGGCATCATTTGGACAAGTAAATGTTCTGTTTCTCTAATTTCTTTATTAGACTGTATTTGCAAATTATAACTTATCAGATGCTTTTCCTCAATTCTGTATATCGCAAAAAGGTCAATCAAAGAGAAAAAAATAAGTAAAAAAAACTCTGAGATAAGAAAAGTCGAATTCAACCCAACTGCTAAAAACCATGCAAAAAGTAGTATACCATTTAAAATGCACATAGTAAGTACTCTAAAACTCACCATATGATTTAAAAATAGAATGTCAAAGCAAAGTTCTAAAGATAAAACCGTTTCTGGCCAAGCATTAATCATTTTTATCGAACTCGCAACCATAAACACAACAATCACAATTAAAAAAAACTGATACTTTCTCTTTTTATACAGCCTAGAATGTAAAAACAATAAAGGCAATTGGACAAAAAGTACACAAGACTTAAAAACAGCTCCAAAAATCGGAAGTCCATAAACTTTAACCCCACAGATATTTAAAACAAGTAGCCCAACTTGTAATATATTATTAATAACCAATCCTCCAATCATACTCCAATTCTTTGATTCTAATTTATTTACCCTATATTCCCTTTGCCTAGTTGATTCATTAAGCCCAAGCCACCAAACACTTCTAATAATCTCAGTATCTTCCCTTCTTAATACACTTTGTCTCCAATTTAAAGACTTATAACTTCTTCCTCCTGTAATCACTTGATAAGTTTCATTTTTCATATATTTCATTTCCCCTTCTCTAACAATAAAAGTATTCATTTCCCCTTTACCCTTTGCCATAATTTTCTTTGGGGTAAATTCTATACCATCAGTACTTTCTAAAGCCATAAAAGTAGCCATTGAGATTTGTATTGAATTTGATGATTCTAATGTTGAACACATACGAGATGCGGTATTTACTGTGTCACCAACAAGAGAAAATTGTGGTTTATGGAAACCAACTACACCTGATGTGACTTGGCCTGTATTTATCCCAATTTTTACTGAGAGTTTTCTGGTTTTAAGGTTGATTTTTTTACTTGCTTTTATCATATCTATAGCTAAATCTATTGCTAAACGAGTACTTGGGGAGTCTTTAAGGAATTTTTTATTCATACCTGAACAGGCCATGTATGTTTTCCCGACTGTCTCAATTTTTGTAATCCCGTAATTCTCGCATAATTCGTCAAATATTGAAAATATTGAGTCTAGCAAAGAGGAAAACTCACTTGGTTGGTATTCGTTACAAAGCTGCTCAAAATCGCAGATGTCACAGAATATTATTGTAACTTCCCCTTGGTCATCAGCGATATATTTCACCCCAGCTTTAACCCTATCAATAACAATCTCTGGTAACAAAATTTCTAAAATGCTTAAGTTTTTTTCTACATGTTTCCTGATATAAATCGCTAGTTTAAAAATATTCCTATAATGTTTTTCTAATATATACCCGACAATCCCTGATAAAAAAACAAGAGCCATAAGTACTAAAACACAATAAATTATAAATAAAGATGATGATCCTTCATTTTCAAAATAAAAAGCAGCACTTATAATACTTAAAATTAAAGATAGTATATTAACATAAGTCAAAAATACCCAATCAACATTAAATAATAAATAAGTTACAGCAGGAATCATAACTGATGCAATAACACTAAATGCATTACCTGATATTTCAGCGACAAATTTTGCAATAACAACAGCTAAAGATAGTAAAACTGTATATCTGATATAATGTTTTTTATAATTATTTAAAAAAGTTGTCATGAGCATAAGGAAAAATATTGCAGAACAAGAAAAACGAATGATTGTTTCAATTTTTGAGTCACCGAGGAAAAGATTTAATATTGCCCAGAAGAAGATTATTAATGATACCATTGCTATGGATATTTGGATTATACGGAGACTTTCATTTATATAGGCTTGTTTATAGTTGTCTTCGGTATGTTTTTCTTTGTATTTCATGGTGAAATTGTGCATTTTTACAGAGTTTGTATCTAAAGAACCAAATTGTGTTGATGTATAAATTTCACTAAAATTCGAGTATGGGAATTTGATTAAGATTGAAGGATAGGATCTTTTAATAAGGGAGTATAAGGTATATGGTAAGGATATACAAGCTAAAATACCAAAGGTTACTTGAATTATCCATATTATAGAATTGGATAAATTGATTTGGTTATTTAAGGTTGTTGATATTATTAACACTGCGATTGATAAAGGGTAGAGATAGTAGCTTCTGTTTTCTAGAAAACATAAGAAAATTATGCTTCCTGTTAATACTATAAAAATCATAAGACCAATTGAGTCTGCATCTATAATTCTACCATCTTCTAAAACCATAGCAAAAGATGGTATTATAGTAAATATCAACACACAAACTAGTAATATAATACCAATACCTAAATATTGGAAAATATGAGGATTCGAATAATTACTTGATACAAGCTGAATACTTGTTATAAAATCAAACATTATTTTATAGTTTGGGGATATAAAACTATAAGCTGAAAATGAGGTAAATGATTGGCATAAAAATATCAAAGTACAAATCACAGTACTTTTAAAAAATTCCCAAAATATAGAAAAATATACTATCAAATATGCAGATTTAGAAAACTCAAGCAAATCAGGGATTTGCCCAAAACAAAGACCTGAAATATCACTTATAAGCGAATCTTTAGTCGTAACTCCAATCCCAGCACTCTGACACACCGGCAAAGCCCATTTACTCCCTGCCAAAGCTAATAAAACTGGTTTATGTTTAACATTTTCCTGCATCATTTTCACAACCCTAACAGAATCCTCAGGCATTATATCACATATAACAACAGCTTCTGCAGCATAAAGTACACAAACCAATAACCTTTTAATATTATCACTTTTCATACAACAATCTAAAGTCATCTTATCAAGTAAAACCGCATATCTTTTTTCCCCTCCATAAGGTTTTTTTAAAAAATCAATATTTGGATTTATACTAAACTTCCTAAATAATCTATGATTAGCAATAATCTTCTCCCCTTCACTATATTTTCCTGATATTGAGTCATTTGATTCATCAAGTTCTTTAATAGTATCAATTTTTTTCATATGTTTTTTTGAGTTTTGTTTATATATAGTATCAATTATAAATTTCCATAATGCTCTATAACATTCAACTTCATTATCAAAATTAATAAGTGGAATTAGTACTGGTGAATCGATAATATTAAGTATAGTGGTAGATTTTGTTTTGTTTCTAGATGAAAAAACTAATATTTTAACGCCTGTTGAGAGAATTTTTGTTATAGAGTTTTTATTGATATCTGAGATTTTGTCTTGTAAACCAATAACCCCAAGGAAATCTACTGTTTGTTCTAGTCTTGACATTATTTTTTCAAGTTTTTTCTTTTGGCTTATCGATGAATGTGACCAAGAATCAAGTTTTTCTAAGATGGTTTTTGGGAAATCTTCGGGTAAGGGTTTGGAGCAAAGGATTAACGGACGAAGACCTTCAGAAATCAGTTTATCGCATGCGGATGTGGGTTTTTCTTTAGATTCTTCTGAGAAAATTGGTAAAATTGATTTGAAGTAACCTTGGGATATAAAGTGACTATCAGAATTTGATGAAACTATTAATCTTGTTCGGGATTTTATTGTGCTGATTTGAAGGGTGTGGTAGGTGTAAAGGTTGTTGTCGTAGAGAAATGATGTAATTTCTTGAGTTTTTGTATGGATTTCGAAACCAAGATTTTCTATGGTTTTTATTAGAGATATTTCATCTTTAGATCCGATGTACTGGCTATCGGATTTTATTACTGTTGTTGATAAGAGGAGAAGCTTCCAAAACTCGAAATTTGCTTGGGATTCTGGTCTGCAGAATGATACTTGCTCACATCTTTCTGTTGTTAATGTAAAATTATCTACTTCTTCTCTTATCTCATGTATAATATCCACAAAAGTATCCCCAATATAGCATTTCTTTACACATATTTCATCTAAAACACAATTTTCTTCAACAGCCACAATCTCCGTTTTTGCAGCATTTTCTAAACTTTGTATATTATTAACCTTAGCTTTCTTATATCTAAACTTGAACCTTATCACATTAAAAATCCTAATAATTTCAATAACAATAAATGCTGAAATCGGGACTAAATTTTCATACAATAAAAAATACTCAACTATAGCTTCTTTAAAAACCCCATCTTCTAATAAAGAAAAATACCCAATAACAGAGAAAAAAGTGTATATTATAAGGATAAAAATAAAAATTGCAGATATTTTTGATAGTTTTGAGTTTAAAAAGCTTGAATTTATCATGTTGTTTGAACAGCAGGAGAATTTTGTATCTTTTCCGGTGTAAACTACAAGTCCTAGAATTTTCCCATGAAATTTCGACCCTTGGTATAAAATGTTTTTTAACTGGAGCTTGTATGAATTAGTTCGTCCACGCAGTTTGATTTTCCCATCAAAAGTGCCAAAATTCCCATTTGCTTCTTCAACTTCAACAGTTCCAAACAACCTACTAATCCCCAAAAACATCGAGTTTTCAAAACTGACAATTTTCTTAATCTCCTTTACAGGTTCCTTCCATTCCCCTTCAGCAACATATCCTTCAAAAACACCAATTTTCTCCTCCCCAGCCAAAATAACCACATCAGCCAAAGCTTCACCTTCAATCTCCAAAATATTCCCAACAAAAATCTCATCACCAAATATCCTTTCAAAACAGTTCCCATTCCATCTTTTAGCCTGAAGACTTTTCATTTTTCTTTCAATTTTCCAAAGTTCCCAGGCACTAAAAAATTCTTTACATAATCCAAATAATATCAACAAACTTAATAACACAAAATTTATATATTTCCCTTTAAAATAAATATCAATAACAGTCATTGATATAAAATACCCATAAGGAATGTTATAAAACTGGTTTATAAAAGCTTGGAATATAAATGAACGATAAGTATAAGGGCATATTGTTATAGAATTGCTACTAAATGATGTTTCGCTTATGACGATTTGCCCATCTAATTGTATTTCTCTATATGATTTGGAAGTTGTCATTATTTTTATTATAATGAAATACCATATTTACGCTTTATTTTGATTATAAAACTATGCAACTTTGGCAACATGTGTCTCTTGTTTTGAATTCTGAGGTTAAAGTTTCGAATTCTCCGGAATCATCAAGTTTAACACTTAGACTTGTTTGAAAAGCTTCAAAAAGAATCGAGTTATCTTCTTTGTCTTTTAAAGCATTTTCTGTTTGTTTGTATTTTTTGTTAAGGATTTTTATTCGATCGATTAAAGATAGTCTAAGTTTGAGTTCGATGATGATTTCGTAGTCTTTACCTTTTTTTAAAATTGTTGATTCGAGTACAGGCTTTTCCATAGCTTTTAAATAGTGGGTTTCTTCGATGACTTGTTGGAAAAAGATTTTATATTCACCGATCTCAGGATAGTTGTAATCTTCATTATCTAAGATAAATCTAAGTCCAATATACCCTAAAGAATTAACAACAAGTGTATGTTTATCACCTTCTTCTAAGCGTTCAATACTATTATTTGCATGTAAATCAACAATAACAGGTCCTCTTGTGCTTTGAGATTTTTGAATTTTAATATCAGCACTTGTGGTAGAAGTAGGCATATTTGATATGCTTTTGCTTAATTCAAGTATATCTAAACCTTCTCTCATCAATGAAGCTTGTTTTAGTTTTTCTTGTATTTGAATATTTTTAAAGTCCACTAAAACCTTAGCGCATTTTTTAGCGAATCTGTTATGATCATAATTAGATTCTTCAAGCAACTCATAGATTAGTTTTGAAGCCAAGTTTGGAGTTCTTAAACACCATGGTTTGTTGGGTAAAGGTTTAGACTCATGATAAAAATAACAGTTTTGTAACACAATTTTATATGCTTCAGCTTCTTCTTCCTTTTGAGTTTCTTCCATTTACTTTGTTTTCAGTGCATTTTTTTAAAATTTAGATATCCAATTATTATTTTTAGGTATTATATACAGTATTTATTGGAATATTAATAATGTTACCAATTTTTTTTGAAGATTATGATGATGGATTGTGAGAGTTGGTTTTACATATTCCACAGCAAAGGCAACATGTTATGTAATAAAAAAGTGTTGACATGGGCTTTAGGATTTGTGGAACCGGGTTCGTTAGTTCTGATTTGTTTTCAAATTTAATATCATCAGCCTCTGTTAATATAGGGTTGATACTATGAAAATTTCTTTCTATAATATTATCTTTTGGTCTTAAATTCAAAGTTTCAGCATCGACTTCCCCTATTTCAAAACTCTTTTTATTAACTTTCTTACGAGTTACCAAATCAGATGAACTATTCAACTTCATATTTCCAGTTTTACAAATAAATGTTTGAGTATCACCAACCCTTAAAGGTTCATTTTCTAAGCCTACCAAATTTTTATTTACATCCTCACATTTCAGCTCAGTTTTTTCTCTCAGACATTTTATACTAATTTTATCTATCCCTCCTATTTCTACTGTATCATTTTTTATTTTATTTTCGATTTTACCTTCGATTTCAATTGAGACCTTTTCTCCTGATTCTGAAAACTCTATAATTTTTTCTATATCCTTACCTTTTTCAATTTCCAATATTATACTATTACCATAAAATTCATCCTTATCATCTACAGACACATATGGAATTATACATAATGGGCATTTATCAAGACCCTCAGAGCATTTTTTACATATTTTATGTTTGCATTCTTTAACAGTAATATCATTACAATTTTCACTACAATATTCACAAAAATCATATAAATAATCATTTGGAAACTGACATAAAGGACAGTTTTGTTTTGTATATAAAAGACAATCATTACATAATAAATGACTACAATTTTCAAACTTTACACCTATAGTTTTTAAACAATAGTTACAAAGAGTAGAACATTTTGAACATTCTTTTAGATAACAGTTTTCGCATGCATTGTGGCTACAGTTTTTAAATGTAGTTTGGCTAAATGAAAAACAATTAACACATAGATTTACTTCTGATAAGAATAAGATGGGAACTATTGATTGACAATGAATGCATTTTGTTTTATTTTCTATTGAACTTTTATGGCTTTCACATAAACCATGGTAATAAGCGTAGTTTACTTTAAAGAGTTGAGTAAAGTTGCAGCTTAAACATAGTACTTCACAGTTCATTTATATAGGATTTCAGATTTATATTTAAAAAGATCAGGAAAATACGATTTTTTTTATTTTTAAATGAAAGTTGTAGGGGAATTATTATAAGATTAGGGTGGGTTTATCCTTTTGATGATAAAATTATATAATATTGGATTTATAATTGGCATTTGGTTGGTATATTAAATTATAGTTTTCCCTGTTTATAATACTTATTTTTTTAGTATTAGTATTAGTTAGGAATTATTACTTGACTATTGTCCAGCCCTTGTTAATTTTCTTCTTTTATAGTATGCTTTTGTGATAAAGTTTTTTATTTTCTGTCAATCTTGAATATTTCTTGTTTGTTGTGTTTTTTTCTAAGTGTTTTTTCAAATTCTTTATTCCATAAAAGATATTCGATAATGAAAAATTTTTAGTTTCTTCATTCGCATATTTTTTAAGTTCGTTTTCTATTTCATAATACTTATTTTAAAGATGAATTTTTAGTTTCTTCATTCGGATATTTTTTAAGCTCGTTTTCTATTTCATAATACTTATTTTAATGATGAATTTTTAGTAAAGAAATCTAGTTTTCATGAGTTTATTATAAGCTAATTTAAATCATAACATTATTAAATACTATTTTTTTGTTTTTAAACCAGATTGGATTGCTATAATTATAATTATAATTACTTTTAAATTATAATATTTCAATAGTTGATACTTTTATATTAAATTCTGAAAACATCTATAAAGTTATTTAATCTGTGAATATTTTAAAGCAATCTATTATATATAATTGATTCTATAGAAATTATCAATTTAAACACAACTTCATGCATATCTTTCATCATGATTTCCTTTACAAATTTAATTTAACCTTCTATATTTATCAATGAAGTAATTCCTATTAAACCCTATTATTCACTCTAATCATCCTAAACTACATCATAACCTTAATCATTAATAATTATTATAATATATTTATAGATCAATAATCCCTTGATTTACCATACTTTTCCCAAGTCGGTGATGGCCAAAAATAGGCTCAAGTTTTGTTTTATTCTGTGGAGTGTATTGAGTAAGAAAAGCTGAATACTCAGGCAAAGCGTCGTTAAAACTAAGTGAGACCTTCCTAAAATCATGTGAGACTTCTTCAGTTTGTTCATCTTTTTCAACAAATTTTTTAGGCCTAGCGAAAAATATTGAGACCCTTTTTTTCTGATGCATACTTTCAGGTATCACCAATTCAGAAATACTAGCAAATCTCCTTCTTGGCATATCAATTTTTTCTACAGGTTTAGTTTCAGTGCTTTTTGATCTTGCTGAAGGATTTCCCATAACTTTCTGAGCAAAGGCTTGAGTTGGTATCATAAGCGTACTTTCAGCTCTAATTTTAGGAACAGGTTGTATTGTAATTTCTTCATATTTTTCTCTTTCTTTAAATATTTGAAATGCCATCGTATCTCTCATATAAGAACCTGGGATATATTTTTTTCTTATCCTTGGAGGTTTGGATGAAAACTTTGATTCTTGAGTTTTTTCTTTTATTGGGGGCATTTTAACAGTTTCAAAATTTTGAGAAGGAATACTATCAGGGTCAATCCCTGAAACTGTTTTTAAATATGGAAGGATTCTTTGTTCATCTAATTTTTTAACCCCATATGATATTCTACCTAAGGCTACTTTGATTTTTCTTTCAGCTTCGAGTCTTTTAAGAAGTTCTTGTCTTAGTAGAGCTTCTCTTTCGGTTGTTGTAGTTTCTATTGACTCTTGAGATGCGCATGAATTTAGTTCGGATGGGTTTCTTGGAAGAGAGAGGGTGTTGGTAATTTGAACTTGGGAAATGTTATTAGAATTCAACGAACGGGATGAACTTTGAGATGATTTTGGGGCTAGGTTATGTTGGGATGAAGTTTTTTGGATATCTTTAACAGAAGGATTTTTTGAAGGTATCTTATTTTTCGAATTACTCGAGCATATAACATTATCTTTTTCATCAGTAATAATAATAATATTCTCTTTAACCTTAACCTCTTCTTTTCCATCTTTCCTCTCATTAGAAAAATCTTTATTTTCTATAGAAACCTCATTCTTAAAATCTTCTTTCAATCCTTTATTCCCTTTCTCATCCTTCTTATCTTCTTTTCTTACCTTTTCTTTTTTATTATCTTGTTCTCCACCCCCTTCATTATTAATCCCATCTTTTATTATAGTATTTTTCTTAACAATCCCTTTACTTGGGGCCATTTTCATATTTCTCTTATATTTTCTTATCCTAATCCTGACAATTTTCCAGCTAATTTTTTCTCTGGCAAAGTAGTTTTTAATTGTAATCAAACATAACTTTTTCCTTATAGCAACAAGTTTTTTTTTAACGTATTTTTCCCTTTTTAAACCTTTTATTATGTCTTTTGCAAAAAAAATTGGTATAAGATTTCTGATTTTTTTGTAGTTTTCCTGTTCTTTTAGGAACAAAATGACTTGATAAGTTTTAGATATTCTTTGGATTTTCAGGTAGAAAAAATGCCTACGAATTGCCCGCTGAAGGGTTATTGCTGCGATTACAGGTAAGCGACCGACTAGGTATAAGTATTTTTTATGTGAGGAATTTATATCAGTGATAAGATCAATGAACCGATCAGCTTTCATATTGAACCATTCTTCTTCGATATGCTTTCTTAATAAATAACCTTTTACTACCTTTTGAATTTTCACTGCGGCTTTGTTCATTATCTCCTCTCTTAGTTCGGTTTGTTTTGATTCTTCATTGTAGTCGTTATAAGCTTTGGTTAGTGTTTCTATACGGCTTCCTAATTCTTGATGATGAAGCTTACTTCTTCTTAATGATCTAGAAGCTTTGCTAAGATTTTGCAAGTGATTTTCTTGTAACTTAATCATTTTTGAAACTTTTGACATGGAATTGTTAGAAAATTGTGATGTTATTGTACTAGAAAACTTCGATTTTATACCATTACCAGAATCCTTTTTTGAACCTGAGACATAAACTTTTGAAGGAACAAACTTTTTATCCATTTATATTTTTTGGTCTTGAATAAAGAACTAAAACCAAAACCATTTGATAGTTTTCTATAATATTATAAGCCTGAAAATTCAAGATTTATTGTATTAATAATGTTTCTTAAGGTTTTTAATCAATTCTGGTAAAAAATAGTTTTATAGATTAGATTTGACTATAACCATGATTAGGCTAAATTATTTTATGAGAATATTTTATTGATATGATAACTACTTGGTGGATTATACCAAATATTATTCTAATGAAAATAAGAAAATATAAAATATGTCATTTTTATATTATTTGGAAGTATGTCAGAATATTTTATCGAAGAGATTCAAGTAATATAAATAAACACTATGACTATATTTTTAGAATCTATAAACTATTAAAAATCTTTAATTTTGCCAATTGTTTTATTTATAGTAATTTTTCTTGATAAATCAAAACTGACTTGGATTACTTTTTAACCCAGAAAAAAATTATAAAACTTTATAACAAAAATACCCAAAGTTCGTCTTTATATTTATGTAATTAAATCTTTATACATTTATCAAAAATATTATCTGATTTTTCATCTTGACAAGCCTTTCAGTTATTATTAAGCAAAGAAAAATCTATACCAGATCAATTTTAAAAAGCTTTAAAGCTTAGTTTAATCAAAAGTAATTTCGCTAAAAATACTTATTTCATCTATTGCGAAAATAGAACTAATCGTACTTAAAGGTATTTCTTGAAAATTCTTTAATGACCCAGCATCAGATCCCGTATCATTCACAGCATATTTTTCTTCAACTTGTCTTTTTGTAGATTTAATTCCTTCACGTAAAAGTCTCTCTTCTATAAACTCAATAACATTAATATGTTTAGCTATAAGCAAATTTTCCTCATAATTTTCTGTTATATCAATTCTAACAACATCTATCAAAAATACTATAACAGAATAACATAAAGTCTCATCTGATAATTGGCCACTTTTTAATGCGATTTGCAAAGCATTTTCTTGTCTTTTGTTTTTAATAAAAAAGTTCCCTTGTATCCGGTAAAAATATACTATTAGGTTTAAATTTAATTCTCGACATGCTATTAAAGGGCAATTTTCACCTGTTTCTTCATCTATATCGTTTATATCAAATTCTTTTGGGATTTCTTGGGTTTTGAAATATGATTGAATATATGATAAGAATTCGATACAAGGCTTTTCTGTGGCTAGTCTCATTGGATGGAATTTTTTTATTGGACTAGGAAGCGAGACACTATTAAAAGTTAATGTGTATTCGATTTCAGCTATTTGAACACTGTGATTTGACTTTAAATATAAAGGAAGATAAAACTTAAGTATTTCTTGGTTATAATTTGATATTATAAGTTCGAAAATACTCGAGTTCTGTTCTATCAGAAAAAATTCTGTTTGCTCAAAACTGGCTCCTAATCTTGAATAAAGCATTTTCATAAGGACTATATCATTAGTGATTATAGAAAAAGCTAAAGCATTGATTTTGGTATCATAAATCGACAAAATTGCCTTATTCACATTTTCTTTTTCAAAGATATCCAAAAGTTTGAAATCTGAATAGTCGATATTTTCCATGATTCTTGTTTGCACAAAACTTAACAACTTTTTTTCAGGCATATTCATCATAGAATCTACTGAGTTAGAGCAGCATACACCCATATTTATTTAATGAATTTCAAACAAAAAATATTGGATTTTAGTAAAGAACTCCTCAGCCAAGTAAAAAGTCACATAACCAGCGACAAAGAGTGGTTTAACATATTGAATCTGCCCAAAGAAAGAGATCATAGGACAAACAAACCTCGATCGGACAAGGTTTAAACCATCCCACCTTAGCTATTATCCACTTTAACTTTAACTTTTATTTTATATAAATTATTTAAGGCTTTATTTTCAAAATCATTAAAAATATTTTTATCTATATCATCATATCTTTAATGACTTAAGGCTTTATTTTCAAAAATTATTAAGAATATGTTTAGATATACCCTCATATCTTTATATTTCATTTTTTTCCCTAAATATTATCAAACATAGCATAGTAAATATTGATAATCCTTAGCCTAAATAATATATTATAATTATAAACCTTTAAGATTATATAAAACTAATTGTAAAACTTAAATTTATTATTAAAACCCAATCAACCGAAAAATAAATCAGAACGAAAATTTGTAATTTCGTATATTTTAAAAACTTAAATCAAGCTTTTCTAGAATCTTAAACCCCATACAATTCTAAATTTCTATTATAAAACTCTTATCAGACTAAAATCTCCTTTAAAAAAGTTTAATTATTTCACAATTTCCAATTTTTCCGCAAAACTTCAAAAAATAATTCATTTTCAATCTTTAACTCAAGAAAAACCCCACTAAAATCTAAAATTTCCAACCAAAATAATCATCACAGCTGAAATCTGCATAAAAATTATATACCACCTCACACTCTCAATCAGAAAATATTCTTGTCAGCCTGTTGAATCAATAATAAATGTCGAAAATCATTCTGATAACTTTATGTCTTGCCGTGTTAAGTCTATCAACATCAGTAGACAAGCCAATAGACCCTGAAAAAGTAGATTACAATGATGTCAAACTTGTAATCGGCTCCTTCATGAACTCTTATACCAATACTGAATACAACCTAACAGACTGTTTCCCTGAGTCAATCCAAAACAAGCTAAATCAGCTAATCGCAGCATCAATCGGATACCTAGCCTTCCTTGATTTTACAAAGGTTCTTGATTGTTACGAACAGTTCCTTTACGAAATGGCTACAGCATGTGGAATTTGTGGTCTAAACCAAGTCCAAAAATCCCTTATGAATGGTATCGACGAAAAAAGTCTTTTTTGGTTTGAAATTAACCTAGCCTATCATTCAGAAGAAATTATGGGTCTACTCGAGATTTATGCTAATGAAATCAAAAAAAATAAATACTCTGATGCTGGAGCAACATTAGGTAAAATCACAGCTATTCTAGTCCCATATGATTCAGTTTTAGGTAGTCCATTTAAATTCGACTCCATAGGATACCAAACTTGGTGGAAAGGAGCTATTTACACCTTATCAATCAACCCTAAAAAATATGGCCCATGTGCTTATTTCTTAGGCAATTTCTCTATTGCTTCAACTAATGCAGCTGTAGATATCGACAACCTTGCTTATGGTCATTTAAGCGCTTTTAACACTTTATTTGGAGATTTATCTTCAACTCTTACTTTTTATCAGAAAAACTACACTGATGTCTGCATGTTTGAAACTTTATGGGAAAACATTGTTGAATTAGCAAGTAAAACTGGAGTTTCTGAGCTTACTGCAAGATATGCTGCAAGAGCTTTGGCAATCAATGCTGCTATTCTCAATATTAAAAACTGTGATACAAGCTTCTATGCTTGTGGACAAGGTGTTGCCACGCTTATCAAGTATTTGCTCAACTGGTCCATCAACTAATTTAGTTTAGTATTAAATAGATGAACGCTATACATGAATGCATTGCTAGCCTTAGAATAGTATTTACAGGTGAGACAACGTGTAGGCTTTGTTTTATCACTACACCTATTGTTTGGGTATTTGGTAGTTTTATGCTTGGGGTTAAAGCTATTACTATCTATGCCAAATATGATTTATCATCTACTACAGTTTATCTTATGTGTTTTGGCTTACTTATGCTCCTTTGTGGGATATTCTCAGCTTCAAATGCAATCCATGTGTGTATTCAATTACCAACTTCTCATATCGCACTTAAAATCCAAAAATACGGACAATTAATAGTCCTTAGCTTATTATTACTTCTCCAAGTATATGGATGGGTCAACATGCAATCCCTCACTCAAGAAAATATCAATTCAACAGAAGAAATTAAAGAGAACCTTTATCTCGAAGTAAAAGATCTCCTGTTATTAGAACTTATATTTTTCTTGCTTTTCGCCGTCACAACCTTAAGTTGTATAATGGTTTGAATATAAAAACCCCAAAGCAAAATTGAATACCTAAATTAATTAGCTATCAGACGATTTTTTCTAATATGTAAACTCCAGTCTTGCCCCAGGTCATTTTAACCCTAATGCTATATTTAACTTCAAAAATATCATTTTGTGGAAAGCTTTTAAGTGTTATGAATCTAGCCCCTTTCTTTAAAAGATAACTTTTTTCTAAAATTCCTTCTATGAGTTCATTAGGGAAACATATACTACTTGAAAACAATACATCAGCATCAGACCAATCTATATCTAACATGCTACCATGTTTTACATCAATTTCTGGGCCTGATGGGATTAAAGATTTGAGGTTTATCATTGTATTTGAACATGCTTCGTAGAGTTTATCAAGATATTCAACACCTGCTACTTTTTTAAGATCTGGATAGAGAAGGGCCATTGCTCCCATACATTTACCAGCACCACATCCTAAGTCCCAGAATGTTTCACCTGGTTGAGGTTTACAGAGTCCAAAAACAGGGGCCATATGAACAAAATCGATTTCTCCGTAAGTGAATTCGGATTTACCTGAGACCATAAGACGTTTACGCTCACTTTGTGAGATGGAACTTCCTTCAACTTTTGAGAAGACTTGTTTAAATATTTCGAGCTTTTCAGCGATTGGACCAGAGAGTAGGTTTTCTTCAAGGACTTCTCTTTTGCTGATTTTGAAATTTAGAGGCTCGGTTGATGAGTTTTTTATGCCAATATAGCAAACCTGGCTAGAATACTTCCAATCATCTGTGTCAATACAAAACCTCAATGGTTCTTCACTTTTCTCATCAATAACCGTCAGCTTAGCTATCTCCCTTGAACTTGGTTTCCTAGTAAAATTTCTCTTTAATATTTCATCATATGGGTCAGGGTCAAAATAACTCCCAAGTTCCACAACAAAATCCTCAGGGTCAGCAATTCTATCAACTTTATAAACCCCTGCGTTCCATGTATGCTCATCTTCATTAGGAAAATATAAACTACCACTAGCATACAATTGAGTATATCCATATCCTGGGGTTAAAATAATTTCAATTCTACTTTCTCCAGGGTTTTCAATGCGAAATTTAAAGTATTTCCATTTTTCTAATACCCCTTCTGCAGAATCAGATAATTGTATAGACTCAGGAATACTTTCTTGCTTGTAAACAACAGAAAAAGTATTTAAACCAGGTTTGTAAGCATAAATACCAATATAGTATATCCCTTCCTTAAACTCAAGATCTTCAGGGTGGATTTGAAGCTTGTCTGGACCAATATTGGTAGATTTCCACGTGTAAGTGTCTAGAATGTGGATTACCTTGAGTTACTTTTGCGCAAGTGCGGGAAACGTAGATATCAGGGTCACTTTCTTCGTTGCAAGGCTCGGCGCTAAGTGATTTTTACATTACAGTGAGCATTTTTGATGTGTCTTCTATGCGGAGAGTGAAGTATGCAAATGTATTTCCTTCAGCTGTGCTTATCATGGGCTTCTCAGGTTCTAGAAGTGGCCAGGATTCTTCCATTTATTTTTTATTATATACTTAATAGAAATTGAATGTAATAAAAGGTAATATTTTATTTTTGGGATAAAATTATGAATTACAGTAATGTTTAATCGTTAAAAAAAATCTAGTATTCTAAGTTATAATCAATATAATTTAGATTTTTGGGTAGTATTTAATATAATGAAATAAGTTAAAATCTTATTATGAATATTTTATATTGATAATTAAACCAGTTTTTTTTAATCCAGACAGTTTTATATATATAATTTATAATAAAAATATCCTAATAATAAACTTATGCTTAGAAGAATGCTCTTGGTCTGCTGTTCAAATAGTTCTTAAGTCCATGAGAAGATTCTCTAAATCTAGTCATAAAAGAGTTTAGCTTTGGTGCATGGGTTGCAACTAAATGAGAATACTTATTGCCAAAGTCGTCTTTCAGCATAAAGTCATAAATTGTTTCAAAAATTTCAAAGTCTGCCCTGGTGACTTTATTCCCCACAAACCATCCATTCCCTCCATTATTCTTGACAAGCCTTGCTTCAATAAGCTTAAGCCATTCAACCATAGAAGTGCTCATTTCTCTATCATAAGTTTCCAAATCTTTTTGAAATAGCATCTTTAAGAAATATTGAACTATATCACTTCTTAAGTCGCAAATAGATTCAACAAGATACTCATCATAATGATTTGATGTGCCATAACCTAATTTTTGAGCAACGTATCTACTTATACTTCTGCTTTGGGCCAATCTAAGCCCATCCATTTCTAGAACGGGTAGCTCAGAGAATTCACATAGTCCGCTGGCTTGAACTGAAGGCCATTCATGAAACTGCACACGACGATCTGTAAAATGTGTCCCGTGATAATGGAACATCATTCTGATAGCCTCTGCACGCCCATATGCATCGAAGTAATGAAAGGTAATGGCAGACATTATTATATAACCATTAAAATTAGGCTAAATATATTGGAAGGCTTCGAAGTCTATGGGATATAAAGATTTTTTTTATGTTTTATATTAATTTGCCCTTTGGTGTTGCTGAGTTTTTGAGAGTTTTAGAAGGTTTTCAGCTTAAATGATGAGTGCTAACGGCTGATAAACTAATGACAGTTAAAAAAATATATTAAAATTGTTAGGGTAATAAAAAATGAGGTTAAGCTTTAGGTAGCTTTTTGGGTTATGAGTTAAGTTGCTTAGAGGCTTTAGGGATATTGGGTGTTAAAAGATTTTTTTGTAGAAAATTTAGATTTTATTAGTTTTATGTTATATGTGGAATAATGAATGATAAGGGTTTTATAGAATTTTTTATGACAAGTTATGATATTTTGGCAAGCAAGATTTGGTTATGTATAGAATATTGATAATAAGGTAATGAATTATATTTTTCATAAATGTAATAATATTAAAAAAGTATTTTATAGGTATACAGTGTTTCTGCTAATAACTAATTTTATTAATTTGCAGCTGATTCTACACCCATTCATCTAAATCTTCTGGTGCATCAACAGCTACTTCTGTTAAATCAGAATCGCTATCAACTTCATTTTCTAAATCTTCTTCAGATCCATCATTAGAAGTTTCAGCTTCATCTGGTACCCAAGTATCTACGTCCATTGAGGTTTCGATATCATCTTCAGCTTCAGTATCTTCAGTTTCATCGGCAGGAGTCTCTGCTTCATCTGGAACCCAAGCATCTACATCCATTGAAGTTTCAGTATCAGCTTCAACAACTTCTTCTTCCTCAGTTTCACCTTCGTCAATAGGTGTTTCAGCTTCATCTGGAACCCAAGTATCAACATCCATAGAAGTTTCAGTATCAGTATCAACTTCAACAACTTCTTCTTCCTCAGTTTCACCTTCGTCAATAGGTGTTTCAGCTTCATCTGGAACCCAAGTATCTACATCCATTGAAGTTTCAACGACTTCTTCTTCCTCTTCAGTTTCATCTATAGGTGTCTCAGCTTCATCTGGAACCCAAGTGTCTACATCCATAGAAGTTTCGATATCATCTTCAATCGCTTCATCTTCCTCAGTTTCAGCTTCATCAATAGGTGTCTCAGCTTCATCTGGAACCCAAGTGTCAACATCCATAGAAGTTTCGATATCATCTTCAGTCACTTCATTTTCCTCAGTTTCAGCTTCATCAATAGGTGTCTCAGCTTCATCTGGAACCCAAGTATCTACATCCATAGAAGTTTCGATATCATCTTCTTCAGCTTCACCATCATCTGCAGGTGTATCAGCTTCATCAGGAACCCAAGTATCTACATCCATTGAAGTTTCAATATCATCTTCCTCAGCTTCACCATCATCATCAGCTGGAGTATCAGCTTCATCAGGAACCCAAGTGTCTNGAAGTTTCAATATCATCTTCCTCAGCTTCACCATCATCTGCAGGTGTGTCAGCTTCATCAGGAACCCAAGTATCTACATCCATAGAAGTTTCAATATCATCTTCCTCAACTTCACCATCATCAGCAGGTGTATCAGCTTCATCAGGAACCCAAGTATCAACATCCATAGAAGTTTCAATATCATCTTCCTCAGCTTCACCATCATCAGCTGGTGTATCAGCTTCATCTGGAACCCAAGTATCAACATCCATAGAAGTTTCAATATCATCTTCTTCACCATCATCAGCAGGAGTATCAGCTTCATCTGGAACCCAAGTATCAACATCCATAGAAGTCTCTATACCATCATCTATTTCAAAGTCAATATTAAATATATCCAAGAATGGATTAGAAACTTGTACAAGTATCGTCTCAGTAAGAAGTGATATAGCTTGATCCTCAATAGTTGTATCCTCTGAGTCATCTACTTCTATAATCTCTTCATTAATTTCATCTTCTACAGTTTCCTCTTCCGAATTATCTTCTAATACATCTATAATATCATCAGAAAGGTTGTCTTCTTCACCCTCACTAAGTTTTAGCTGTATCTGCATTAAGGGTTTTTGATCTAGAAAATTTCTTGACAGCACTGCGTTCGCTAACAAAATAACGAATACTATCATTTATTATGGTAGTAAATATGTCTAATATATGAAAATCATTTATATTTATTTGGAGTAATTATTGTATAACATAAAACTAATTAGGCATTTAAACTTGATAATTTTAAATTAAAACTCAATTAAGCAAGAATATTACATACTGTAACTTGCAGATTTCATTCTCTATTATTATTTTCCCACTTTTTTGCTATATGCATTACAGCATTTAAACCAGGTTTAGTAATTTTCGCACTTTGAATATTTTACTTGAAAATATAAAAGTCACCCTTATTATATCACCAAATTTATTGCCCAAATGCTAAAAAAAACTAATTTTAATCATACTCTATCTTTACTATCTCATACACCAAAATACAAACTTTAACATAAAAAACAATTAACAATCCCCCATATCCAATATAGCTAACAACTCATCATCTAACAAATAATCAAACTATTATTTTAATTTTCTTACAGATAATCCATGTGTTTATTTATAATTTTCCCTTATATCCTATAAACTCTCCAATTCACAACAACTAAAACCAAAATATTTTTTATATAATTCACAACATAATATAATCAAATCAAAAAATATGTTTCTAGCATAATTTCTAACACCCTAGAAGGAAAATTCATCATCTGATACCCTATCATTTATTTTTTATCTCTCTCTATCGCATATCCCAAATGCATAAATCATTCAAGTTTTTTATAAAACCAGGATATTCTTTCTTTTAATCAGTAAACAAATAAAAACCCTAAATATTTCCAATTCTATCACTAGATCACTAAATCCAACAAGAAATATAAATGGCGGGTAAAAATACAATAGTGACTGGAAGACTTCTTGAAGAACGGAAACTATGGCGTAGAGATCGTCCATATGGTTTTTACGCAAAGCCGACTATAAACAAAAATGGAAGTTTAAACCTTATAAGATGGGAATGTGGTATTCCTGGTAAAATTGGGACAATATGGGATGGGGCTATATACAAACTTTTTATAGACTTTAATGATGAGTATCCTTCAAAACCCCCAAAATGTAAATTTGAAAAAGTTCTTTTTCATCCTAATGTTTATCCATCAGGGACTATATGTTTGAGTATATTAAATGAAGATGAAGATTGGAGACCAAGTATAACAATAAAACAGATTTTGATTGGGATACAAGATCTACTTGATTCACCTAATCCTAAAAGCCCAGCTCAATCAAGGCCATATCAAATGTATATAAAAGATTTTCAAGCATACAAAGCTAAAGTTCGGGAACAAATTGAAGAAATAAATCGTGAATCGAGGAAAAGTTAAAAAATATAATCTAAATCTGTGGTTTCTAATAATTTATAATCAAAAATTAACTAAGAAATTTAAAAATTTTCCTCTTAGTATCCTCTTCAGACTCATTTGGTCTTTTTGAAGGCAGGGTAAGAAAATTATCGATTTTTGGCTGATTACCTATATGAGATTTCTTCAGCCTTTTCATTGAGTTCTCTATACGGCTCACACTAAATCCTTTCGACCCAACAAGGAAATCTTTGAGTTTTTCTTCATCTGGAGGGTTCCAAGAAAATTCTAAACTATCAGCACTTATAACATTTGGTTTGCAAAACAGTTTTCTAGCTTCATCAAAAGGAAAATCATCAGGGACGATATATTTTTGGCTATTTGTAGTTTCAATAAACTCAACAATTGTCTCGATTTTAGAACATTGTTTTATTAGATTATAAGCTTTAGCTGCACCGATACCAGTGATTGTTTTGCAATAATCACAACCTAATAAAATACAAAGGTCAACAAATTCATTATATGTAAAATCAAGTTGTTCAAGAACAGAAGCGAAATTTATTTCGATGATTGGGTTTTTTTTATTATTAAAACCCCTAAGGAGAAATAAAGATCCAAATGCTAATGCGTCCATATCTTCAGATGCTACAGCAAAAGCTTTTCCACCTTTAACAAGCTCAGCACATTGAGCTTCTGCTTCAGATGGTGCCTGTATTACAGGAACACCCATATAAATTAACATTTCTCTTACATCTTCTATCATTTCTGGAGTTATTGTTGTGATCCTTTTCATGTTCTTGTGAACTTCTTCCATGTTTTCTAATTACAACTTACTACAACCATTGTTTTCCATACATGTTACTATTTGCTCTAATTGCTTTGTCATACCAACATCTTCTTCATCACTTTCACCAAAACACATATAGTCCATACCGCATATCTCTCCAATTGGCTCTATTACAATTTCATTTATCCTTGCCCTTAAAGAATTCTCAATTTCATCCAATTCAGCCCCGTAGTTTTTCTTTTGGATCATTTGCCATTGTCGCCGACTGAGCTTTTTTTTGATTTTTTTCTCGTTTTTCTCATCTTTTTCGTTTTCTTCAACATTCTCCTCATCTTTTTTCTCTTTTTCTTGCATTTCCTGCTTCTCCTGCTTTTCCTGTTTCTCTTGTTTTTCTTGCTTCCCAATTTTTTTCTTTTCTCCATTTTTCTTGTTTTTTTTAATTTTTTTTTTCTCTTCTTCAGGATTTTTTTTCACTTCCTCAACCATTTTTGTTTCTTCAACAATATTTTTGTTCTCTTCTTCAGGATTCTCATTGTTTTTAGTTTCTTCAGGGTTTTCTGGGTTTAAAGAGTTCTTATTTTGAGCTAAAATTTTGTTTCTTGCTTGGAATTTACTAGTTTTTCTCCTTTTGAGCTCTGATAATTTTAACTCTGGAGCTGTACCATCAAGAACCCATATAGGTTTTATACCATTATCTAAGAATTGGATTGTCCTATAATATATTCCCATTAAGTGACTTGTAAGATTACCTGATTCATCTGTTAGAAAATTATGATGGGAGCTGTTTTGAGTGGCAATTAAAAATTGGTACATTGCAGTTGAAGCATCACAAGCTATGATTTTACCAAAGTATGAGTCTAGAGTCACTTTTCTTACAGCTTTTGAGGACTTTTCGTTGATGATGTTCATTAGCTGCTTGATCCCCATATTAATATGGGGGGGCTATAAATTGATAAAGGCTATAATTTCGATATTAAGTAAATATGATTTATTTAGGATAATAAGTTTTAGATTTTGCTTTTGATATGTACAGATATGAATATAATTTAATCAAAAACTTTTTCTATTACCCAAACTCTACATAATAAAAATGTCTCCATTTATTTCCATAAATGATTTCCTTTTGCTCTCTAACCCAATCAAAATATATTGCAAAGATGAAAAGACTCACTATATTTACACAATCCCAGAATCTAAAATCTTCATAATACCTGAAGATAATGAAAAACTTATAAGTAAAGTACAGATGCTCTCCTTAGCTGATGCTAAAACAATAATTCTCTATGATAAAGGTGATCTTATTTGTGCATGAAAAGTCTATTGAGCTTTAAAAGAAGCAGGGTTCGAGAACATTTTCATACTTCTTGGAGGTGTTCTTTTATACCATGATCTAGGCCATCAAGTGCATACAGACCCAATTCCAGAAATTGAATTAGAAGATCAGTCCTATATTCCATTTAATAATTCAATTCTAAGAGTTGTATATGAGTAAAAAACTAAATCTGGCTACTATCAAAAAATAAGAGCAGATGAGGATTTACCTATAACAACACCAAGAGGGGATATCCTAGAAAATGATATTTTAGCTGATGTTATGAAAAATTCTAATATTAAATATAAGAGTGGAAAAGCGATACAGGTTTTAGGTAAATACGCACCAATTATTTCTTGTATTTTGTTGCATATAGGAGAATCTCACATAAGTGTGATTTTAGATTCTTCAGAAAAGTTAGATAAAAACTATTATGATGATGAAAATTCAATAAGTAGCTTGAAAGCTTATTCAGTACTAGAAAGTTCAAGTTGTTTAAATGGTCCTACACAAGTAAAACCAAGAAAACCAAAAAACCGTAAAGCTGGTACGGTATGCGGAAATTGTTGTACGTTTTAAATTTAATATTTTAAAAACAATATAATTACAAAAACCTTATTAACAATCATAATAAAAACAATAATCCTTCCTTTTAAAAAAAAAGAAGTCTTTATATCCTTAATGCTAAATTTTTTATACTAAAAACTTCAAGTGTTTTTTCATGTGTTTCCAACTTGTTTATTTCAAAAATTGTGGTTTTTCATTACAAATTTGTCTTATTCAAAGCATTTTTTATTACTTAATTATAGTATACTAATGGAATCTAACATAAATACTCCACAGAGCCGCTATAGGAAAACTTTACCTAAACCTTTGTACTCTAGATCCAATTGCCCAACACCATCTCGGGTAAAAAACTCTATAAAACAAGAATACTCTTTTAAATCTTGCGCCCCTAGTTTTACTCAGTCAAGAGATTTTACTGGGTTTTCTATTGCTGGAGTATCTTTTGAGAATAATCCCCCAGTTAATCATATTCAAATTAAAAACCCCAAATTCAAACCTTTACAACAAAGTATTGAAATTATAAGTCCTATTATTCTAGATGATAACTTTAGTGATATTAACGATAAATCTTTTGAGTTTATCAGTGTCGGCTATCAGGAAAATATGAAAAATGATAAGAAAAAAAATGAGACGACAAAACTTGGTGTTAAAAAGTTTTTAAATAAAAGCTTGAACTCTTCGAAAACCAAAAAGAAAAAAATGTGTGAGGTTCATAAGAACTCCACTAAGAAAACAAGTAAAAAAAACCCAAAATCTTTAAACTGTTCATATAAATTCAATGAAGATAAGTGTAAAATGAGTATTCTGGCTGATGTTGAAGAAAAATCTCCACTTAGTCCTGAGTTGTTCCGTAAAAAGTCTTTAGAAAACCGGCCAACACTCTGTCATACTGAAGGTATCGAAAATATCCCAATACTCCAAAACTCCGACTTTTGTTCTAATAGCCCTTATAACGTATTCCCATCAATCCGCCAATCAATAAACGAAAACCTCAAACTTCACACCACATGCAAAATCATCAACTTTTTCACTGTCCTTTCCTACTACAACACCCTACAACTTTCATCACAAAAACATGACTCCATATGGAAAACCTCATGTTTAGAAAAACTCTTCAAATGCTTTTACATTTATCCTGAACTTGATGATTACAACATAGAAATATGTGAAAAATTCATTAGTTTTGCTTTTACACCATTTTCATTCTCAGATATTTTACATAAAAGTTTACTTGTAACTGTATATACCCGGGTTAAAAAAATAGACCCTTTACCTGAAGATCCTGAGGATTTGATTGTAGAAATTACTATATCAAATAGAGAAAATTTTCATATAGAAACACAATTTCCTTTACTTGGGTTAACGAATGTATTGTTTTTAGATTGTTATTTTCCTGAAGTTTTAGAAAAACTTATTGGGCTTTGTGATATTTGTGAAGTAAATTTTCTTGATGTGATTTTTGAGATTACGAGAATTAATGTGGATTTTTTGAGGAAAAAAATGTTTAATAATTTGATCAATAGAGGTAGGAAATGCTTGGAACTGATTTTTTTTATGTTTGCTGGGCTGACTGTGTATTTTTATAGCATTTTTCAGAATGAGAAAAATTTAAAGAAGGTGAGTAAAGAGGTTGTTAGGATGTCTAAGGATAATTTGCAAGAAGTGTTGGATGTTGCGAGGAATGCTTATACTAGTCAGGCAACACAAGTTTAAGCTTTATGTTATTTTTTGTAATTTAGGGTTTGAAGTGTATATGAATGATAAAAAAATTATTATCATCAAACTTTATTGTATAAACATAAAAAGAAAATCATCTTAATGCAGATTATCTTTAATGATAATATTAATATTCTAACATTACTTATTAATTCGAACCAAAAACAGGTAGCCTAGAACTCATCAAATTTTCTTTAAACCCTTTACCTGTTTTCACAACTTTAGGCTTCTTGCAATAATTCTCCATAATGCATTTTCTTATCTTC
The DNA here is from genome assembly GCA_001970955.1 of Stentor coeruleus. Taxonomy (NCBI): domain Eukaryota; phylum Ciliophora; class Heterotrichea; order Heterotrichida; family Stentoridae; genus Stentor; species Stentor coeruleus. The sequence continues at coordinate 115,749 of MPUH01000063.1, forward strand.
AATAACTCCTTTGCAAGTCCTTCTTTATCAATATTCTCAATTAATTCATCTTTAGTCATAATCTCAATTTCCTGTTCTTTTCTTTGCTTAATAAATATTTTTACCAACATCAAACATGATTTTACTTTGTTTTTAAGGTCGACATTCTCTTGTGCTAATCGTTTATTCGCTTCATCAATTTGTTCTCCAATAAATTCCTGATAATCTTTCTCATCTTTAAGTAATTCAATATGTTCTTCATACTCTTGGAATTTATTTTCTAGTTTGGACATTTCATTTCTAAGAACTTTTCCTGTTCGGTTTGTCAAATCCCCTGAAAAACTATCTAAAATATCTTGTTTTTCTAATTGAAGATTTATGATTTGTTTTGAAAAATCTTCGATTTTTCCTGTTAGAGAAATATTTTCACTTTTTCGTTCAGAGAGTTCAATAAGAAGTTTAGTATTTTCATTCGAAATATTTTCAAGTTTTTTACCCATTTCTTCGATTGTATTAGAAAAATCTTCAAGTAAAGTTTGTTGTGACTGTAAATCAGATCTAAGTCGAGAGTTTTCAAGTTCAAAAAAGTGGAAGGAGGGATCTGGCATTGGGCTTGTGGGTTCAAGTAAATTTGTAAGACCAAGTAGGCTTCGAGAGCTTACTTCTAAGTCAATAATTTCTTCTACATCAGTCTTAGTAATTTTTATACCTTCAAATTTTACTAATACAAGATTATTTTGATCTTTTAAGCTTGTCATATTAGCTTGATCATTTGTAAATAATTGATTTTTTCTCCTTTTGATCTCGATAAATTCACATCTTTCAATAACCATTGCCCCATGTGATTTCTGTAACATCTCTCTTATTAATTTCTCTTTACCTTTCAAATCATTTTCTAATCTACAGATTTCTGCATAATTCTTTTTCTCCATTTCTTGCACTTCATTTAAATAAAACATCTCCCTCTGATTCAGTAAAGCATCTTTTTCTTTTAATTCTTTATAAAACTTTTCCTGAACTTCTTTACTTTTTTTCTCTTGCTCCTTAGCAAAATCATTAAAATAATAATCTTTTTCTGTTATCAAACTGTCCTTTTCCCTTATCATTTTTTCATATTTCTCCATAGCTTCCTTAACTTTTTTATCCATATTTTTCTCACTTTCATATAAATGCATTTCTTTTATCCCAATAATATTATCTTTATCTTTTATTTCCTTTAAAAACTTATCTTGTAATTCTTTTATTTTTCTTTCCCAATCTTTATTGTTTTGACTTATTACAGTATCTTTTTGCATTAAGATTAAATCTTTATCTCTGGAGTCTTGTAAAAATTTCTCATAGATTTCTCTAGCTTTTTTTTCAGTGTTTTTTACAAATTCACTGAATTGTTGATCTTTTTGTTTTAAACATTCTTCTTTATCTTTGATATCTTTTATTAGTATATCTGATGATGTATTTTGAGATATTGAGATTATTATATTATCTTTTTCTGATATTATTATAGATTGATCTTGGGTTTTTTTTGTTAAATCTAAGATTTGTTTTTCATAATTAGTTAGAGATATTGAATAAGATTGTTGTTGGGAGGCTAGGAAGGAATTTTTGGAATCAAGTTCTTGGTTTAGGATGGTGATTGTGGATTTTAAGGATTCTTCTGTGTTTTGGGCTTGGGTTTTTAGGAGAGATAGGTCGGAGTTTAGGCTTTGAAGAGCTTTGGTGTGAATTTCTTGTGATTTTGAAACGTTTTGTTGTGAGGAGATTAGGAGGTGATTGTAGTTTTCGTCTTTTTCTTTGATGATTGAGTCTTTTTCGATGAGGAGATTGACTTTTTCTTTGATGATTGATTCTTTTTCTTTGATGATTGATTCTTTTTCTTTGATAATTGAGTCTTTTTCTTTGATAATTGAGTCTTTTTCGATAAGAAGATTAACTTTTTCTTTGATGACCAAGTCTTTTTCCTTGATAATTGAGTCTTTTTCAATGAGCAGATTGGCATTTTCTTTGATGATCGAGTCTTTTTCTTTGATAGCCAAGTCTTTTTCTTTAAGTAAATCATCATTTTGTTTGAGAAAGGTTTCTTTTTGCTCAATAACTAAGTTCCTTTCTGTAAGAAGATGATCTTTTTCTAAAAGGAGATTATCCATTTCCTCAATAATCAAATTCTTTTCTTCAAGTGCATTATCCCTTTTCTCAATAATTAAATTCATTTCTTTTATAAAACAATCCTTTTCTATAATAGCATTGCATTTTTCTTCAATAACTAATTCCTTTTCTTTTATTTTTGTGCTTTTTTCATTCAAACCTCGACTAACCATTTCAATTTTCCTCAAAAGTTCTCCAATTTTCTCTTCAGCCTGTACAAGTTCTTCACCAGATCCTCTTAAAACCTTATTTTCCTGCACAATTTTCTTCTCATTTTCAGCATTTTTTTCCAAATCCATTTCATACCCCCTTATTTTTTCCATCAACTCCAAAACTTTCTCTTCATTTTCTTCTATTTTCCTACAATTTCTTTTATTTTCTTCTTTTTCTCTACAAATTTCTTCATTTTTTTCCTTAACAATGCATTCTAAATTTTCTATCCTAAATATATAATACTTTTCTATATAATTTTTAATACTAGATTCGTTTTTAGTATTTTTTTTGGAATTTTCATCATTTTTGCATTCCTGAAGTGTTTTTTGAAGGCTGTTTTTAGTTTTTTGTAGCTCATTTTTGGTTATTGTCAGGTCTTTATTGGTTTTTTGTAACTCTTGGCTTAAGTTAAAATTATTTTCACATGCCTTTTGATGTTTTCCTTGAACTTCGATGAGTTTTTCATTGAGGTTATTTATTTCCATAATCAAATCAGTGTTTTTCTTTAGTAATTCAGATTTTTGACCTTTTTCAGAGAGGAGTTCTTTGACTTGGCTTTCAAGTTCTTGATTTTCTACAACAATCTCTTTGTTTTTATTGTTTAAATCATTAATACTCGCAACCAAATCCGCGTTTTTCTTTATAATCTCACCCTTTTCACCACCCATTTCTTCAATTTTCCTCTCAAGTTCGACAATTTTTATCGACATTTCCTTATTTTTCTGATTCAAAAGTCCTATTTTCTGTATCTTCTCCTGCAATGCACAATTTTTCTCAGCAATTTCCTTATTCTCCAAAGTCATCCTATGCGGAGTTGGAGATTTCCTACAATTCTCATAACTTTTAACATTATTCACATACCCAGCAAGTTCATTTTTCAACCCTTCCACATTTTTTTCCAACATTTTTTTCTGCTGTACAACATTTTCAAGCATTTTTTCCATACTATCAATTTTTTTTATATTATATTCATTATTCTCACTATAACTCTGTATCAAAGAATTCGCCGTTTCCAGTTCTTTATGAAGATTTGTTATAGTCTTTGATAAAGTTTCTATAATTTTTTTATAACTTTCCAAATTAATCACTTGACATTCTCTTTGTCCTGTTGCCACAAAGGATTTTTTTTCTTGTATTTGTAAATTCGAACATTGTTCATAAGCTTCATTAGCACTATTTATAACATTTTTAAGATCATTTTCTAGTTTAGAAATTTCATTTTTTTTATTAACCAAATCAAGGTTTTTCTTATTAATTTCTTGTGTTTTGGTATTTATTTCATTTTCTAATCTGACGATATCTAAGTTTTTTGTATTAAGTTCATCGCCGATAAGTTTGATAGTCATTTCTTGCATTTCAATAATCCCTGTAGTGTTTATTAATGGAAGTAAAGATATGTTTGAAAGATTTTCTATAGAAAACTGAGTTTTTAGTGAATATTTTTTTTTCTTTTTAGATTTTTCAACCTGTGGTGAAGCTATACTTGATCTTATCATTGATTTTGATGAACCTGATGTTCTAGATTTCGGCCTTATTTTGAGTTCATCTTGTAAATCTTTGTTTAATACTGTTAAAACTTCATATTGCTGGGTTTGTTTTAGATATTTACTTTGAAGGTTTATATAATCACTTTCAATTTTCTCAAAGTTACTTTTAATTGTTATGAGCTGTTCACGTAAATGTTTGTTTTCACGTTCAATAAGGAGTTTTTGGGAGATGTTTTTTTCCATTTGATCAGTTAAGGTTTGGCTTTTGTTTTTTATGTCGAGGAGCAGTTCACGGTCTTTGGTGATTTCAGCTAGTTTTATGCTCATTATTGAGATTTCTTTGGTTTTTGTGTTGATGAGGTCGCTGTTTTCGTATTTGAGTTTTGAGTTTTCTTCTAAGAGGCTGTGGATTTTGTATTCATGTGAAGAATTTTGCTGCGATAACTCATTCAACTCCTGTATATACTCTTTAACTTTATTTTTCAACAAAGCTATTTCCCCTTCATATTTTTCAAACTCAGCCGGAAAGTTGTTTTTCGCATACTCCGCAAGCTGGAACTTCAAATTCTCCATGTCAAAAGTTGCATTACTAAGTTTTTTTTTCATATTCGCCATCTCTTCACTCTCCCTAGCATCAGTATTTGAGTTCTTAAAAAACGCGGTCCAAATCCGATTGTTCAAATAAGTGAAAATTTCCCATAACTTGTTTTTCCCAACACTTTTATCAGCATTCATTTCAAAAATAGTTAGAATATCACCTTGTGCATCAGCAAGCATTTCACTAAGTTTAGCAAAGTTTTCAATATTCTTATCATAAGTCTCTCGATTAACTTCTGAGTGTTTTTTGTTTTGAAAAGGAGTTTTACGGTTTTTTGAATATAAAAAGTTGATTTTGTCCATTTCGATACTGATGCTGTCCGAGTATTCACCTTTGGGTCGATCTCTGAGAGATGTTGTTTGAGAGGAGTTACGTTTGTATTCAAAAGATTTCATAATAGAATATGGAGTTTGATTTTTATTAGGTAATGAGGATGTTAGGATTTTTTTATATGATTTTTGAAGAATGCTTAGGGGATTTTTTTAGTTGGGCTTTTGTGTGGATTTTTTTTGGGAAAATAGTTTGGGATGAGTAAAAAATAAGGTTTGGGGAGTTTTAGGCTTATGTAAATACTGAAATTTTATACTTTTATGGTTAGTGTTAAGTTTTATAAACATTATGAGATTGTGTTTAATATTATAGTTTTTTAAATCTATGATTTACAAACTAGTTTTACTACTCCTTATGGTTATAGTTGCACTTTTATGATAAATTATATTAAAAATACAAATCTCTCTTATAAAAATCAGCTTTCAGGTTTAAAACCATATAAAAAAATCTTACAATAACATTATTATCCTAACAAATACTTCGAATATACAAAAATGTCTAGACTAATTTTTCCCGACTCAAGCAAAACTGAGTGGATAGCCTGGAAAAAAATAGGTAAAAGATCAGTCGGCATAGAAAACTCGAAATTTCGATGGACTTCAGAAAAACTAACTGACTATTCATCAACCCTACCATTTATCAGCATATCTCCACTGAATATAGTCAGTAAACCTTTGAAAACAACAAGAAAATCATGTCCACGTCCATTTAATCAAGAGTTACTTATAGAACTTCCTCCTTTTAGTGGGTCGATAAAAACCCGAAATATTGCAAATTTGTTTTCTAGGTCTAAAAATCAAGGACATGAAATATCAAACAAATTTATTAATACGAATAGTGAACTTGTTCCTAAAGCTAATTTTAATGTCAAACCAAAAAGTAAGTCAAAAAATACGTCTAAGAGGAAAATAAGATACTTTTTAAAAGGTATTAGTAATAAGAATAATAAACTTGAAGGGATTATTGGCACTAAGCTTTTGAATGAACAGGAATCTGGGATTTTGAAAACTTCAGAAAGTCCTAGAAAAAGTCAATATAATGGGGAAATAAACTAAATAATATAAAGCTTTGTATTATGTGTAAAAGTAAGAGGATTTTTAAGTTTTGTAAATAAGTTGAGATGATTGTTGCTATAAGTTAGTTAAGGATGCTTTNTATGTGTAAAAGTAAGAGGATTTTTAAGTTTTGTAAATAAGTTGAGATGATTGGTATTTGTTAGGAATTATCGCTTGGCTATTTCTGGTCTTTGTTGATTTTCTTCTTTTGTAGTGTATTTTTGAATGTAGTTTTTTTATTCCTCTGTTGAACTTATTATTTTTTGTTTTTTGTGTTTTCTCTAAGTTTTTTTTTTCAAATTCTTCATCCCGCAAAACAATATGCGTTAATGAAAAAGGTTGACTATTTCATTCGTGTATTTTTTAAGTTAGTTTCCTGCTTTGTATATTTCATGCTTTAGAGAATGTATAACTATCAAACCCACAAAAATCAAAAACAATTCAATATAAAAATACACTTATAAATACTATGTTTAAAGGGAATAAAATAATCAAATCAAGTATAGATTTTATAATTACCTCAAAGCAATATCACAAAAAAATAAAAATCTATATATCCGAATATCTGGGAAATTATATGTATTTTTAACACCAAATCGTAAAGAAAAGCATAACTTTACATTCTATCCCTTCATAAGTATTATCTTTTTAATCAAAAATATTTTATTCTCATATGCATATTGTAGTAGTAATATAATAATAAAATATCAAGAAATGAATGAGTTTATTTTTATACTCACATTGATAGGACAATCATTGGGAATGCTATGCTCTACTATTGTGCTTATAAATATTTTAATTACCAAATACAAAGATATGGCCAACAAAATGATTTTCTGGCTTGTTCTAACTGATTTGTTAATGGCAACAATTTCTATTTTACTTTTTTTTGATATCAATAAACTATATTGCACTATAGTTATATATTTTGCTATGTTATTTAGAAGCTTTAACAAGTTTATATCACTTTTTATATCATATGCATTGTATCAAGTCATTGTTCTCAATAAATTTATAACATATCGCTTTTTGAAATATTATGCATTACTGTCTATCATATTTTCAATCACGCAAGTATCATTTGGGGTGATATTGCTGAATCCTTATGAAGATGATAATTGCGTAACAGGAGCAGTTTCAACTACTGATCTTATATATTTTATCATAACAGAATATGCAATAACTCTTATCATCTTAATAGCCATAATATATCTTTGTCTACGAATTAGAAGCATAATAAAACAAGAAATAAAAGTTTCTAATAACTTCAATACTAGGAAATGGTTCTTAGCAAAAAGGCTTATTGGCTATTGTTTGGTATTTAGTTTTACATTTATTCCATTTGTAGTAATCAAAGGATGTGAAATGACACATACTATAAAAAAAAAAGAGTTTCTAGCACAAATTGTAAATTTATTTTATGCATGGTATCCATTTTTAGACTCAGCAATATATGGGCTTACTAAGAGTTTTAAAAGAAATATTTTTAATATATGTTGGAAAAATACTCATTTTGAAACTGAGGAAGAGTTTTTGTATCTGATGAGACAAGAAAATATTCTGAGACCAAGGTTTTATCAAGACCTTGCAGGGAAGAGTGAATTGGGAGAAATTTCTATACATTGATAAGTTTTTAATATTAGTTGATTAGAAAAATGTAGGATGGATAGATTTTATATGAGATTTTTATAGAAAAGTATAATGAAAGTTTTTTTTATGATAAATTGTATAGAGGATTAATAAAAAAAATAAGATTGATGAATAGTTTGATATTATTTTACTATCTTGAGGATTTTAGCTCGTGCTATTTTTTATATCATTAAAATTGTCAGGATCATTATATGCCACTATTAATAAGTAAATATATCTGCATTTTATTTAATATCCTTAATGATTTTAACTAATGGACTAATATAAAGTAAAATACTTTTTGATTTTTATAAGAAACTCTATTTGAATATAAATAATAAATGCTGTTCTATAATATAATATGAAAGAAGTGATATTTATCCTAAAAATTTTGGGGATTTCTGCAAGTATTATTTGTTCTATTATCGTAATCATCAATATCGTTTTTATAAAATACAAAGACATGTCGAATAAAATGATATTTTGGCTTGTTATCAATGATTTGGTCATGTCAATTATGTCAATTTGTATTATGATAGGCTTAAATGATATTTATTGCAAAATTATTATGTTTTTTGCCTTGTTTTCTAGGAGTATAAACAAATTTATTGTATTTTTCATATCCTATGCATTATACCAAGTTATTGTAAAAAATACTCTGATATCATATAAGTTTTTGAAATATTATATAATGATATCCATCATATTTTCAACTATACAAGTGATAATTGGAGTGATTGTTTTAAACCCAAGAGAAAATCAGAATATTTGTATATAGGAGGAACAGATAATTCTCAAATGCCTTTCTACGTTAGTATGATTGAATATTTTATAACTTTTATTTTTCTAATATCAATCAATGTTTTATTTATTAAAATCAGAGGTACTATAAAAGAAGAAATCAAAAACTCAAATCCCTCCAGCATAAGAAAAAGATTTTTTGCTAAAAGGCTTATAGGTTTTGGCTTTGTTTTTAGCTTTACCTTAATCCCTTTTCTTATAATAAACTTATTAGGAAAATTTTATATCAGAGAACATGAGATCTTGATTGAAATTGGTTTACTTTTTTATGCATGGTATCCATTTTTTGACACAGCGATGTATGGGATAACAAAGAGTTTTCAAAAAAATATTTTTAATTTGTGTTGGAAAGATCCTAATTTTGAAGAACAAGAAGAAATATTGTATATTATGAGAGAAGAAAATATACTCAGACCAAGGTTTTACTTAGATCTTGTGGGTCAAAGCGAAGTTTCAATGGAAAAGGGAGGAAATTTTAATTAGTAGTTTTAATAGTAGTAAAAACTAAAGATAAAGAAAATAATAAGAGATTATTTGGAAGTTATAATAATATGATGAATCACTTAAACATATAGTTTTTTTATAGGAAAATTTATAAACTTTTTTATTGATACATCGTTGATTCATTTTTTATTTAAAATATAATACAAATACCTATTAACCTTTATGATTATAAAATACTGATGTTATTAATAACTCTAATTAAAAAATCTATACTAAATACAAATAATCTTTCTAAGAATAAATAACCTCTAAACCCTTAAATAAAAAATTCTATCTTAAAAACCATTTTATCAACTAAATTTCATCATATAAAATATCTCAGTATATATATTAATGTGCAATTATATAAGAACAACAATTATAATCGGTGCAAGTATCAGTGCATTTTCATCTTTAGTAATTCTTATTCAAATCCTATTAATCAAATACAAAGACCTTGCTAACAAGTTAATTTTCATTCTTATTCTTACTGATTTTTTTATGGGTGTTATAACTATCCCTACTTTATATGCTCTTTCTGATATTTATTGCCGGGTGATGATATTTTTTGGGACATTTCTCAGGGACCTTCATAAATTTGTGATTTTTTTTATTGCTTATTCTTTGTATCAAATTATTGTAAAAGAAAGAATTTTATCTAGGAAAATTGCTAGATGGTATTTTTTTTTCTCAGTTTTTGCATCTTTGGCTAGGAGTTTTCCTTCTGCTTTGTGTTTTGATTTGCTTATAGATGAAAATATTTGCATAGATGAGATTGAGTTGTCAAATCCAGGATATTATGTGTTATCTCTTTGTGAACTGATCCCTGATGTGATTATTTTTGCATTTATAGTTTATTATTATGTGAATATTAGGGTTAGTCTTAGAGGAGTAGCGAATAAAAGTGGTTTGGCCATTACTAGAAAAAAACTTTTTGCTAAACGACTTATCGGATTTTGTTTTGCTTTTAGTATTTACATCTTACCATTCACTATTATTAGTTTACTAACAGCTTACAAAGTTATCAAAGCTAAAATTTTTTATGCAGAAAGTGCAATGATGATATATGGGTGGTATCCTCTTCTTGACACTTTAGCATATGGATGGAATAGAAACTGGCTTAGATCATGTTGGGCTAAATTCTGTTTTGATAAAGAAATTAAAGCTGAAGAAGAAGTTCTTTATGTCCTTAGAGAAAGTAAAATTCTTAGGCCGAGGTTTTATTTTGATTTATTGAATAGGTCTGAAAGTACTAGTTTTAATTAGTATAAAGTAATACTCAGGGATTTGGGAAATTAAAAAAGTATGAATTTATTCATTTCTAGTATATATTTAATCATAATAATTTATTC
>MPUH01000630.1:0-42640 GCA_001970955.1 Stentor coeruleus
GGTCAGCCATACAATAGTGTAGGTCAGCCATACAATAGTGTAGGTCAGCCATACAATAGTGTAAATCAGACATACAATAGTGTAAATCACCCATTCAATTCTGAAATCCAGCTATATAATAGCGTAGACCAGCAATACAATACCGCAGGCAATCCATACAATAATGTAAGTCAGCCACTTAATAACATAGATCAGCCAATAAACAATGCATTTCAACTAGCAAATAATGTATTTCACCCATTAAATAGTATATCCCAGCCAAATAATAGCTTTGATCCGTTATATAATAACTCAGCCCAAGGATATAGTACTTTACATCAGCAAAGTTATAAAATTGAATGCCCTCAAACTATTATGGTCAATAAAAAATGTGTTGTTTGTAAGAGAGAAGGAAATTTTAAGTTGATTTCCAATCGAGAAGTATGCAAAAACTGTATTGAAAAGCATGAGAGATCTTTTTGGTATTTCAATAACACGTAATTTTTATACAGATGCTTAAGTTGTGGTGAGATTTTAAGTGATAGATTATGTTCAAAATGTTTAAAGGCTACAAGATGCCAATATTGCAAATTTGAAGTCCATACCGGATCCTGCTTTCAGGCTTTTCGATTTAAGAGTCAACCTTTGCATGCGCCATGCTTGAATTGTATTGAAACTAATAATACCTCTTCAGAAAGAATTGGGCTAATTAAAGGATATTATGCATATTGCACAACAATCCCAAACCATTATTATTGTATTGTGTGCAATAAGGGAGCAGGATTTTCTCATGTCCTTTGTGCATTGCTATTTCAGAACTACGATAATTTCATATAATTAATGTTGATTTCTATATAGATTTTTTATGTTTAAATTAAAAGAGCAGTCGAAATATATGCAATTATAAATACGTATAACTTGTTTGTATTTTTTTTATATTTTCTGATACTTATGTGTGGAGCCCTTATNTAAATACGTATAACTTGTTTGTATTTTTTTTATATTTTCTGATACTTATGTGTGGAGCCCTTATTCGTTAATTTTAATTAAGAAATTTTTATATTGGAAAATCTAGAATCCGACTTATGTTAAAAAGATGTTGCCTAATAAATATAAAATATGAATAACTAAATCGAAGAGTTTAAAAAGGCCTTGAAGATTTTATTTAAAACCAAATGATAGAAACTTTAAAAATTGAAGAATCTTTCAAAAAAAAAAGCATAGAGGGTTTGGAAAGCCATTCCTTTTCTTTAAGGTTAAGATGATAGATGCAAATCTTATACTCACATTCTTTTTAAAGAAACCAGTTTGCTTAAGCACTTTTTGAAGTTCTTATGATTTTGTAGCTAACTAGGCATTTAGTTCTATAAGATTAGATACTACATGCAAACAAGAGAGATATTAACTATTTAATCTTACTACAAAATTGCTGGGTAAATAGATTTAAGTAAAGTTTTATATAATTTACTTCCTTAAGCTTTTATAAACCAACAAGCAATCCATAAGGGCAATCGCAGCCATAGTTTCAACAATAGGCACTGCCCTAGGTAGTACACAAGGATCATGTCTTCCTCTACATTCTAAACTTCTAATCTCCCCATCCCAATCACAAGTTTCCTGACTAATCCTAATAGTAGAAACAGGTTTAAAAGCTAGCATAATCACAATCGAAAGATGATTTTTCTTTAAAACCTTAAACCCTTTAACACTAGGTATGGACATAAGTGCATATCCAACCCAACTAAGTACCTGATTTTCCATATACTCAAAAAACCCAATATCAATAAATGTTAAACAACAAGCAATTATTCCCCCAAGAGAATCTCCTTGAGACCTAGCTAATAAGATTTTCTGACAAATTTTCTCACTTATATCATAATTTGGGCATCTTGTGTTTAGAATTTCATCACCAAATTTTACAAGGCCAAGTGTTTCAACTTCATTTCTAGTATAATTTTTTATTTCAGTCAAACTTATATCATGAACTTGATGAACCCATGATACAACTTGAACCCAGGTATTTTCAATGTATTTTAAACATAAACTTCCAGCAGCAACTCTTGCTGCTGTTTCTCTTGCACTAGCTCTTCCTCCACCACTATCTGAATTAACCCCATATTTTTCTTTATAGGTAAAATCAGCATGACCTGGTCTTGGGATGGTTCTAAAGATATAGTCACCAGGTCTTGTGTCTAGATTTTTTATTTGTAAACAAATTGGTGTTCCTAATGTTAGATTGTTTTGTATACCAGAATGGATTTCAACAATATCGTCTTCGGATCTTGATGTTGTTATTGAACTTTGTCCAGGCTTTCTTCTAGTTAGATGCTCTTGTATATGATCTTTTGTGATTTCAAAACCTGGAGGAAAACCTTCGATTATACATCCAACACTTAAACCATGGGACTCACCATAAGTTGTGACTCTTAGGAGTCTACCGAAAGTACTCATTTTAATTAATATTTGACTTAGTTTTAATCTTCATTCCAATCCAAAAAACTAAAAAATGCAAGCTGAAATTCGCTACCAAAATAGCCACAGTCGGCCAAAATTCTTCAAAAAACAAAGGATATATAGTAAACCCAGCAAATTTCAATGGAACTGTAATCCCAAAAAGATAAACCATAGAAAACCCAATAGGCCATAAAACATCTTCAATCCTCACATTTATAGGATTTTTCAAAAAAGCCCATACAATAAACACATGAACTCCTCCATGAGTTGAAGTTATATGATATAAAGGTGGAAGTTTATTTCTATCAGCTAAAGGATAAACATAACCCCAGAACATAATTGTGACAACCCAGCCAGCAGTCCAACTTGAAATAAGTAGTTTTCTTTTAAGTTCTGGATTTTTATTAAGGAAGATTAGACTGATAAATGTTGCGAATTTTAAGTACATAGTCCAGCTTGTGTAAAAAAGCACGGCTAAATGCTTGAAATTGTAAAATGCACTACAGATACAGAAAATACTGTAGAGTAGGCCCAGTTTGAGAAGGACCATTTTTTATTACTTAAAAGTGGTGCTAAGAAATAGACTTTGTATTATGATAAATTTTGTAATTATTTTTAGTTTATAGTTTTTTTTTATTTTTAATATTTGGCTTAGCATCATAAAGTATAATTATAAAGAAAATTGTTTTATAATTATATTAGCAAATTCATAAGTTTTTAAGCATAATACTTCAATATTTCTTGCTTTTCAGATATTAAATATTTCTTATTTATCTGCTCATTCAGCATTTGATAGTGCAAATTCCCCAGCTTTTTTTCAAGAAATCCAATTTTCATAGAAAGCTCGTAATTAGTAAGATTAGCAATTGAGTGTTTCCCCCTTTGATTTTTATTTGTATTTCCTTTTATCACCCATGTTCTTATAATCCTAAAACCCCAGCTAGTAAGATTTTTCCATATAATTCCATATGTAGTTTTGCCTAAAATTTTATATTTTGTTAGGTTTTTCCATGATAAAAACATATACTTTTTTGTAGGACAATTATAGGATTTTTTATGTTTTTTTAAGTTTTTGAGCATTTCAGTTCTTTTTGCTGTGTTATAAAAGGTTGTTTTATTAAGGTTTAGCTTATTTTTTATGATTTTCGAAAAGGGTTTTTGTTTATTTTCAGTAGTTTTATATAAGAATTCGCTTTTGTGTGCTTCTTTTTTATTGCCTGTGAGTGGTTTTCTATATTCTTTATAAGCAACTTTTTCGTAAGTAAACTTTTTGGCTCTGGAGTTATCCCCTCCAGAAACATAATATTCAATTTTCTCACGATACCGGTCACGAATATACTCTGCCCATTTCATCATAATAAATATTTTTGTTCTTTTTTTGTAATGCATATACGCTTTCTTATACATTGCATTCTGTATCCTAAAGTAACACCCACAACTTTTCCAACATATCACCACTTTATTTTTCAATTTTTTAAAATAATATTCCTTAGACATTCTATCCAAATTTCTAATAGTCTTACGCCAAACCCAAAAGCAATCTACAATTTTCAATCGTAAGCCAATTTTTATAGTATTTTTCAAAGCTTTAGCCTTTTTTTCTAAGATTTGATAGTTCATCTTTTTATCAAATTTATCCTTACGTATTGGTATTTCATAAGTTTTTTCATTATTTTCACTTGAGTTTTTAAAGGAACTTGATTTTTCCAAAGGGCCAAAACTATGTAAAGTAAGGTCTTGGCTATTGAATCCATCTAATTTACTTATCAATTCTTGCCATAACAGGCGCTCTTCTAGTTCTTCAATTTTTGAAACATGGACAAGGAGTAGGCTTTTGTATATAGACTTGATATGATCTGAGTTTATTTGCCAATACCCTAAAGCAGTTTGCATGCTTTCTTTTAAGGGAATATTTTCGTTTTCGAATAAAAAGATTAAATTGTCCATTTATAATACTGGATTTACAGACTAGACTAATAAGTTTTTGGAGGATTTTTGATATTAGATTTGAGATTATGATATGTTTATAGTATTCTAAAGTTTTATATGAAAATCAAGGGAGTTCTAGAGTATTTTTATGATTAATTGTGATAAGGTTTTTACTTTTGAGATGAGTAAAAGCGTAAGTTCTATTATTAATTTTGTTGATTAAGGGCTAGAAATAGTATATATAATATCTTAGCTAATTTTATAGTCAATATAAACTGATTTAAAGACTAAAAATCATTTCATAATCATAATGGCCTAAAATCTCAATTTAACCTTATTTACGACCACCATAAAACTCATATTCCTATAATCTCATAATTTAAAACTCAATTGCATCTCCTTCCAAAGTTAAAAAATAGCTAATAAACTATGAAAAAGAAGGTTATTACCCTTATTCGCCACGCCGAGTCAGAAAATAATCTTTTTTATGAATCCCCTAATAACAAAAACATATTAAAACTAACACCAGACCCAGGAATAACCCAAAAAGGTATAATCCAAGCGGAAAAACTCGGCCACTACTTCAAAGAAAACGAAAACTCATACAATTTTGACCTGATAATTTCAAGTCCAATGAAAAGGGCAATTGAGTCTTCTAGTATAATCTTCAACAAATCCAATGCTGAAAAGACAATCTGGGATACAGTCTTCGAAGCTAAAGGCCCATACAGCAAAAATGACAAATCATGCATTAAGAGATCAGAATTCAAAAAAAAATTCCCTGAATACTCACTCCCAGATACAATAAAAGAACAAGGATGGTACAGTAAGAATTTCTCAGAGTCTGTCTATGCAACATTCAACAGGGCTAGAAGAGTTCTTAATACTCTTATTAATGATCAAAGTCATAATAACATTGCTATAGTCTCACATTGCATATTCATATCTATCATTCTTAGAATACTCTTGTTTAAACACATATTCATCCATTTCTCTTGCAAAAGTCAACTTTCCCCTCCAAACACTAGTTTAAGCACTTTTATAATATTAGACAAAAATGCTTATATCAAAGAACTTATGATATCCCCACATTTAGAAAATAATCTAATAATCCCATAGCAGATTACTTTTATTTTAGAGAAAAATATTTTTAAATATAAGATTTAGAAGCTTACAGTGAATATTAATAATTATAATATTGGATATTGTAAAAGAGAAACACAAGAGTACTACCAGTTATTGTTGACAAGTTGTAATAAGATTATAAAATAGATTTAACAGTTTAGTATAAAATATAAAACTAGTAAATTGTCTGATAAGTAGAATATTAATACAATAATAATATCAAATAATATTAAAACTCATGTAATAAGTATATATTAAAATATAATAAACGATTTGATTTTTAAAATAACTGTTTCTAGTGACTGATTTTATAACGCAAACTAAAGTGCTACAATTGATTTTTATAAAAAAATTAGACTAAGAGGGTATAAAGAAAATATGATTTTAGATATGGTAATATGGATATAATATATATTATAGCATAACGTGATGAAGAGAAACTTGACCTGATAAATTGATGAAACTCTCTCTGATTAAATGCAAAATAGATAATTTTTATATCAATATAACAAAAGTACGAAGTCACTAGTGAATAAAATTATCATGATTATTTTAATTTAGTGAAAGCTTTATATAAAGTGTTTAAGAAAAACTTATTTCATTCGAAATATCCCTACAAGCATAAATCAAGGCTTGTTTTGAGTTTTCGGCTTATGCTTTGACTATTTGAGATAAGGGATTCCATACTTAATGTCAAATATAAAACCATTAATAAAATGATGATTCGACACTTGACCTGTTCTTGATGACGATTTTCTCTGATATACTCAACAACAAAACTTTATATCCCTATTCTAATTATCATACAAAAATCTCTTCCCTTTAAAACTAAAAAAAGTCTAGTTTAATCCATAAGGGATTAACCTTATATTTTTCCTTCCTCTAAAAGAATTCTCAAAAGAAAACTATAAAATCGATATAATAAAGTATCTTTGTCTATCTTAAAGTCTATTAAAAACAAATTTTTTTGCATAAGCCTATATCATAAAATTTATCCCTTTATTAGCTTAAGTCTTATATACAAAAGTATCTAGTTATATAAATGTATAAAGTTCAAGATAATCAAGTTTTAATATAACACAAGCATAAAAAAATAATCTATAAGTTATAATCATACCCTTCAACATAAAAGTATATATTTTCACATCAAAATCCTCTTAAACCCTTCAAACCTATATCTTCTCATAAACCTCATACATTTCCTTTATCATCTTTATATAAAACCCTTTAATTCCACATATAAAATCTCTATTTATACATTATCATAAGGATTTATAAAATGTCTTGCAAACACTTCATCAATCACACTAATATCAATTTCTAATACCCCATCTTCATGCATTTTCAATCTAATCTCTTTACACTTAGGGAAATTTGCTATTCCCTTCAAGACCTTTGCCGAATAAATTTTCTCACAATCTTGACTTATCGATACAATAACCTTCTCAGCAATCGGCACTGTAACCCTCATTTTAACATCTGTTATAATATCTTCTCTAAAAAAATTCAACTCAGATACTTCTTTACTTAATCTTAAAAACACTTCATTTTCTTGTCGTCCATGACATGCTATTTCCATAGCTTGTTTAATGATTTTCATATCTTTAAAGACTATAGAAGCTAAAAGTTTATTTGAGGGAGTTATAATTGTATTAGGTTCGTAATCATAAGTGTCTAAATAAAACTGTGAAGCACAAGACTCGTTTTCACATAAGATGAGGAATTTTTTATCTTTACATGGATATTCCATGACAATATTTGTGTTAATAACTGATTTGGTTATTGATTTAAGTACGGTTTTTAGTGTAGAAAAATCTAAAATGATATAAGTATCTTTAGGTGTTCGATATATGTCGAATTCCAAGTTTGGGATATGGGCTTCACTAGAACTAGTCTTTACCGCGCTTTGGGCTAAAATCACAAGTTCTTGTTTTTTTATTAGGAATTGGATTTTCTATATAAAACTCACTGTGCTTTGTATAGCTTTTAAGCTGTTTACGACGTTTAAAAAATTCTCGATCTTGCTTAGTTTTAGATATACAAATGACATTAAACTAATTACATGATTACTTATGCGCTTTTATGCATATCTTTAAACCCAGTCTTAAGATATTTTTATACATCAAACTCAATAGGCTGAATGCAATTAAAATCATGTTTCTTAACAAAAATCCCTTGTTCTAACAGTTTCCCTTCTAAATACCGTACAATCTCTTGATCCTTAGCTGCTTTTAAATTAAAACTATGTTTATATTCAACATCCAAGCCTATTTTTTCAACCAAATATCTCAGACAGTTCATAACATTTTTATCATCCCCAGTCTTATACCCATCTAATAAAACATTAATCCCATTAAACCCAGCATTGTTTTTGACTCTAAAATTCAGTTTGCATGTTTTATGGAAAAAAAATATCAACTTGTAATTAGCTTTACGACATGCTAAAAGGACGCAGTTTTCTCCTGTAATTTCTTCTTTGTATTCCATATCTAAAAGACGAGGGATATATGATTTATTAGAAAAATGTGTGTGTATAAAAGCTAGCATTGGAAGATTTTCTTGGATTGTGACAATGTGAATTGGTAGATAATGAGGTGAAGAAATATTTAGATTGCTTGTTTCTTCAATAAAAATCTGACTACCAAAATTTGTGGTATATTCTTGTATTTCAGGCATTTCTGTGATTTCTTTTAAGTAATGAGGTAGATAATATTTCAATATTTCTAAATGACCCTTTGCGCATATAATATGTAAGGATGTTAGTTCTGATTTGATAAAAAGATCTTCCATTGCTTTTATGCTTGCGTTTAATGTTCTGTGTATATAGGCAAATGGCTCAATTTTCCCAGTCCAAAGCGCGTAACCTAAAGCATTGAGTTTAATGTTCTCAATTTCCCCGATTTCGTCGTCGATTTTTTTGAAGTGACATATTTTTTTTGATAGGGATTTCACAGAACTCATTTCGTTTCTTTCGATAGCCCCCAGAACTCGGTTTATCAAAGAACTTTCAGGGGGGTTTCTTTTGGCTGAGTTATAGCATCCCATTTATATAAAAGAAATTAGAATTAGGATTTTTTAAAATTTATTTGGCTTGAAGATGTTTTTAAAGGGACTTGGATGAAGATGAGGAGTTTATGCTTAAAAGGGGGGCTGAAGGTTTTAGAGTTGTTTTATTAAGTTAGATGATGGTTTTAATAAGAGTATTCAACTAATTGAGAATGTAATAGGATAAAAAGAAGGGTGTAAATTAAGAAGGCTTGATGATTAGAATTTATAAGTGCTATAATTATTAGGATTTCAGATTTTTTATTGCTCAGATAGAAATTCATTTTTTTGTGTTTAAGATTATTCAATATGCTTTATTTCTCATATAGCATAAATAATATTAAAGATCTCTCATATAAATCCTTAAATAATAACTAAGCACTTTGCTTTGTCATCTAGAGAAGTTAATAAAGTTTATCAAAATCCACACCTACTAACAAACTATCTCCCCACATAAAAACTAATCATAATCCAGCCTACCCTTATCTCCAAACCTCTTATCTAATTTCAAAAGTCATTACTCAAAACTTCAAAACCTGGCTTAAATCTCAACCATACTCTAATCTAAATCTTATTGCTTAGAAATGTGAACAAGCAAATCAATAAGCCTATTCGAGTATCCCCATTCATTA
Organism: Stentor coeruleus; assembly: GCA_001970955.1. NCBI lineage: Eukaryota > Ciliophora > Heterotrichea > Heterotrichida > Stentoridae > Stentor > Stentor coeruleus. Next base: position 9,165 of record MPUH01000630.1, read on the forward strand.
TCATACCAAGTGACAAGTTTGACAAACGAAGGGTTTAACTGAATTCCAGCTTTCACATCAAAAATGCTTGATCTTGAGTCATGAATAAAATCAGCACTAACAACTTCTTCATCAGTCCACCCAAGAATCCCTTTCATATCCCCACTAGCCGCACCTTTAACCGCATTAACAATTTCTTCATAACTTGCAGGTTTAGCTAATTTCACAGTTAAATCAACAACCGAAACATCTAAAGTTGGTACTCTAAATGCCATACCAGTAATTTTTCCTTTAAGTTCAGGAATAACTTTACCCACAGCTTTAGCAGCACCAGTAGATGCAGGTATAATATTTCCGCTGGCCGCACGACCAGCCCTCCAATCTTTACCTCCTTTAGAAGGACCATCAACAGTTAATTGATTTGCCGTCATAGCATGAACAGTTGTCATTAATCCTTCAACAATACCAAAATTTTCATGAACAACTTTAGCTAATGGGGCAAGACAATTTGTAGTACAAGAAGCATTTGACACAATTTTAAGATCTTTTGTATACTTATGATGATTAACACCCATAACAAACATTGGAACATCATCTTTTGGTGGAGCTGAAAGGACAACTTTTGAAGCCCCAGCTTGAAGATGCATTGATAATTTTTCTGAATTTGTAAAAGCCCCTGTGCATTCAGCAACATATTCAGCTCCAGTTGATTTCCATGGGAGTTTTGTTGGATCTTTTTCAGCTAAGACTTGGATTTCATGACCATCTACAACAATTTTTGAACCTTGAACTGAAACATTTCCTGGGTAATTTCCATGGACTGAATCACGTTTGAAAAGGTAAGCCATATAGTTAATGTCCATAAAAGGATCATTTACTGCTTGGACTGATACTTGTTTATTAGCTAAAGCTGCTCTAAGGACCAAGCGACCTATTCTCCCAAACCCGTTTATCCCTACACGTACAGACATTTATAGCCTATCAAATTCTGTTATTCACTAATAAAATCAATATAAAGTTTTTACAAATTAAATTCTTAGGTTAAAGGGTTCCATGCTGAAAAAGCATCTTAAGAAACTCTTGACGATGATGCTCAAGATCTGAACTTTTTACTTCAACCCTTTCACCCATAGATAAATTATATATTGTTTGTAGCATATAAACCGCTGAATCTTCTTCGGAAAATGTCTCAGTTATTACTACACGTTGATATACAAGTTCTTTAAGTTGGATTTGCATAAGGTCTTCACCTGATGATGTAGTTTGTTTTTTCAGAAACAAGTATAAGCTTTTCAATATATCTTTCAAATATTTATTGCTTTTCAATGGGTCGTAGTAATTTACTATTAATTCTGTGCAATTAAAGTTCAGAACTGTCCAATGCCCTACAAAAATCGGGAAAATCAAAAAATTTATATTGAAAATATCGATTTTCGCATTGGTTTTTTGGTTGTTGAAAATTTTTTGTGTGAATTTTGTCTTTGCGATAAGAACTTTTTTTGTTTCGGATTTTTTCTTGCATAGTTTTGAATTTAGATGTTTGATAACTGTAAGCATTGCATCAATTGTATTTTTTGTTATGTTGTTTGAAAGTAAACATCTTAAGTCGTCTTGTTTTAGTTCGATTTTCCCAACTTTGAGAAGAGTTTCTGTAGGACTTGTTGCCCCGTTGATATATTTTGTTATTGAACTTAAGGTATTAAGTTCAGGAAGAAAGGATTTTCTTGGTGTTGATGTTGAATATGATGATCCTGAAGCTGAACTTCTAAGGAATGAGGGTAACATTTCGTGTTTTAGGTTTTTGGCTGATGTGATACGGGCAAAAGGGGATGAATATGAAGAACTAGCTTTACTTCGGTTCATTGATGCATTTGATAAGCTGAAGCAGCTTCTTGACTCTCTAAAATTTCCTAATCGATCCATTTAACCAATATAATGCTTAATTCCAAAAGAGAATGACCAACTCGAAATGTTAAGAGAAAATGGATAATGATAAAAATAGAGATATCTTGAATCGTAAGTAACGCATATGTAGTATTAGAAATTTATCTTTACTAAAATTGTATATAGGAATAAATATTTTATTTTTTTGATAGTATTTAGAATAGGGAAATATTATTATAAAGACAGGTAGGTTTTTTAATAAGATTCCTTTGAGGAGGATTTTATTGGAATTTTAATTTATGCAAATGAGTTATTTTGTAAGGTGAGTAATTTTTAAGATTTATTGGGTATTGTTATTTTTAGAAAACTTAAGATTTTGTTGGGAGATTTGTCGCTTTGGAATTTTGGGTTAAGTGATTTTTGTTTTCATTACATAGAGAATTATCAGAAGGTTTTTTATGGCTTTGATATATGAATATATAATATTTAGGTATTTGTGTTAGAAATAATATATATATGAAAGTAAATAGGCAAAAATATTTGAATAAAGAAGATGTAGTTGTCTTATAAAAAGAAATATTATTAGTTGTGAATTCTCAGATACAGTTTCCATGATGTTCATAATCTTTATTGTAATTTTGTTTAGTTTGAAAATTACAGAAGACGTGTTCTCCTTTAATTGCAAAAAAACTTCATAAATCCAAGTCATAAAATTAATAACAAAAAAATCAAATTTCAAACTCATACAAACAATAAAACTCACTCCTTAAAAAATTATAAAAACTATTTCTCTTATCCTATATAATCTATAATTTATTTCCTAAAACTATCTCTCTCTATTCCTTTTCTCCAACACCACCAAACTCCTTTATCCCAAAATACCCAATACCAGTTAACCTCTATTATCTCTCCAATATTTCCTATAAAAATAATCAGCACCCATCAAAAATCTTATCTAATAATTCACCCATCATCATCTCCTTCCAGACACATCCCATAAAAATATAATTTTATTATCCACTTATCTAACCCTAAACCCAACTTCATCTATACATAAAACTCTTAAAAATCCTAAAACATTCCCCATCCACACATATACAAAAACAACATACCTACCATTTCTCATGCAAACTTACACTAATCCCAAAACGGGTATTTGTTATCCTGATTACTCATACCACAACATATCAACAATTTTAATACCATCAAAAGAGGATTTCTTAATAAAAGATTAAATAAAAATCTAGATGTTCGTTAAATGCCTAAAATTAGGATTATAATAATTATGGGAAGCTGCAACTTTAAGTCTGAAGACTTAGAAACCACACAAACTTTCTCTAAATCTCAGTTCCAGTTCCATTATTGTATAGGAAAAGGGGGCTTTGGTAAAGTGTGGAAAGTCGAGTATAAGAAGACCAAAGATAGTTTTGCAATGAAAGAAATGGCAAAAGCTCGGATTTTAGCAAAGAAAAGTGTTAATTCTGTGATGAACGAAAGGAAAATCTTGTCTTATTTAAAACATCCGTTTATTGTCAATATGCAGTTTGCTTTCCAAGACAGAGAAAATCTTTATCTTGTGATGGATTTGATGCCTGGAGGAGACTTAAGGTATCATCTTGGAAGGCATAAACGTTTCAGTGAGGAACAGACGAAGTTTTTTATATCTAGTGTGATATTAGGATTGGAATATATCCATAATAGCGGAGTTATCCATAGAGACATTAAACCAGAAAACCTTGTTTTTGACTCCAAAGGGTATTTATGCATAACTGATTTCGGAATCGCAAGGGTGTGGGTCCCAGATAATGCTAAAGATACCAGTGGTACTCCAGGATATATGGCCCCAGAAGTCATGTGTCGTCTTAACCATGGGGTTTCTGTTGATTATTTCGCTATAGGGGTTATTGTTTATGAAATCATGTTTGGTGTTCGTCCTTATCTAGGCAAATCTCGTAAAGAAATACGTGAAGAAATTTTAGCTAAACAAGTGCAAATCAAAAAAGAAGATATTCCTTCAGGGTGGTCTTTAGAAGCATCAGACTTCGTAAATCGGTTACTTCAAAGAAAACCTATTCAAAGATTAGGACAAAATGGGCCTAAAGAAATAAAAGAACATCCATGGTTTAAAGGAATAGATTGGAATCAAATGCTAAATAAGCAATTAGTTGCATCTTTTATACCAAATGAAGCTGAAGATAACTTTGACTCAAGAATACAAATGGGAAATGATCCATGGAAAGATGCGAATAGTGAAGCTGTGCAACAAAGTACGTTGTCACTTCAGAATAATTCTACTCAAGACCTTTTCAAAGGATATTTATATGATATTAACCAGAACAATAACTCTATGGAGAATACTATGAAAAATAAATAGTTAATTAATACTATGCATTAATTAGTATAATTAATTAAAATAATTGATTTGTTTGAAGATGTTTTTCAAAGAATTTTTAGAGGTTATGAGATTTTTATATATGAATAAAAGAAATATTTAGGATTAGGAAATTGTATATTTTTTAGATGTTTGCAATTATTTAATGAGTTTAAAGATTTTTAGTTTTAGAATGGGTATTGCTCGCCCTAGGGCGAGCCTTTTTAATAAAGATTTTTTTTTAAATTATTTGTTTTGGAAATAAGGATTGATTTTATAGGTTTTGATAATAATTTTGTAATGAAATGTTATAACTAGAGATTCAGAAGGAAAATAATAAGACGGTTGTTTGGCCGAGCGGTCTAAGGCGGTAGCTTAAGGCGCTATTCCGAAAGGGCGTGGGTTCAAATCCCACAGCAGCCATTTTTATTATAAATTTTTGTTAGTCATAATCATTCTTCTTGCAAACTGTGCTACTTATAGAATGTAAAATGCTAAGACTATATTTGAAAATAAGTTAAAATAAAATGATTATTTAAAAGATATGAATATTTAGGAAGAAATAAAATTTATATATGAGGGTTTTGCAATTATGTGTGTATGATTTAAGAAATATTTCATGATATTCGTTATGTTGTAAAAAATATATAAGTATTAAATGATTTGATTAATAAAAGTATGCCAAGTAACATAAAACCTGATTTTTTTTAGCAATGACAATAGCTAGTAAAGATAACTTATTAAAATAAACCCAGGTGGTTTTGCTTATGATAAAAATATTTATTTTATAAATAATTAATCTAAACTAAAACCTTTAAAATTACCAAATTTAAAACTATTAGTTTATTATAAGTACTGCAAATGATAAGGAATTAATAGTTAGCAAATATGTAAAATTCCCCTTGCTAAATCTTTCATTTAATAGTAGTAACATTTTTAAAGAGAGAATTAGAATTTTTTATTTATGATATGCTTGTATCTATGATACTAGTCAAAAAGCAGCTTAAGATTTTCCTGTTAACCTAGCCTAGATTTATGCCTAATAATAATAATGATAAATATAGGTAAGTCGTCAATAAAATCCTAAATATTGCATAAAACAAATATTCTGAAAAATGTGCCACAGCTGCATATGGGTAAAAACTATAACCTCTTTCTCAATATATCATAAAATTCTCCAACTGCAACTTCAACTTCTTCTTTTCAACAAATACATTTTCAAAAAGAATCCTCCCAGCAACACAATTCACAAATCAAATCTAGCATATCAAACCAACAAAACTCTTCAACAAAATTACCATCAATTCAAAAAACACATAATTTCCTCAGTCAAAATCCTCATACTAAATCCTTCCAAAAAAGCCAACTTTACACTAAAAACCCCTCAAAATCTTCATCCAAAGAAATACCAAATGAAATCATATCAAAATCCACAAAAACCTCATAAAATCCAAATCTTATAACCTAAACAAAGAATTTATTAAATAATTTCAAGCATATATAAATGTAATACAAATTTAGGTCACGATCATCTAGTCTTCCAAGAACAAAAACCCAACGGGCAAAGAATATTGGCCATTATATGATAGGAAAAACAATAGGTCAAGGAACTTTTGGAAAAGTTAAACTAGGTCATCATATTTTAACCGGGGAACGTGTAGCTGTAAAAATCTTAGAAAAAGAAAAAATCAAAGATACAGGCGATGCTGAGAGAGTATCTAGAGAATTCAATATTTTGAAAATGGTCAAACATCCAAATATAGTTCAATTATATGAAATCATAGAAACTCCTAAACAGTTCTATTTGATAATGGAATTTGCTAATGGTGGGGAGCTTTTTGATTATATTGTAGCTCATGGGAAAGTTAAAGAGTCTCAAGCTTGTAGGATTTTTACACAAACTCTTACAGGATTAGAGTATTTGCATAGTATTGGAGTTGCACATAGAGATTTAAAACCTGAGAATTTGCTTATTGATAACGAAAACAATATAAAAATTGTTGACTTTGGCTTAAGTATAAAGTTTAAAGCGGGGGAAACACTTAAAACTGCCTGTGGTAGTCCATGTTATGCTGCTCCAGAAATGATCGCTGGGAAAAGGTACAACGGCTGCAAATCAGATGTCTGGAGTTTGGGGATAGTACTTTTTGCATTGGTTTGTGGGTATTTACCTTTTGAAGACCCGAACACAGGGCAGTTATATAAAAAAATCCTTATCGGTGAGTTCAAATGTGCGAAATGGGTTAGTACAGAATGCCGAGATCTGATTAAAAAAATCCTCAACACAAACCCCGATGAACGTTTCAGTATAGATCAAATCCGAGCCCATCCATGGTGTTCAATAGTTTCATTCCGTAGCTTGCCGCCTATTGATAGGAAAATTGACGATAAAATCATAAAAATCATGGGCAGCTTAGGTTTAGAAGAAGAAGAAGCTAAAAAACAACTAGAAAACAAAAGACACAATCATATAACAGCTACATACTTTTTATTAGCAAAGAAATTCCTAAATCGATCAGGTAAAATTGATAGAAATGGAAGTAATACAGCAAGAGAAGTAAGTCCAGTTAGTCTTAATAATAAAACTATTGTTGCAGAAAAAAGAATCAGACATAGAAAATATTCTGTAACTCCATCAAGAGGTATAACAGCTAAAGCACAAATTAAACCTCAGGAACCAAGTGCACCTAAACCTGTAAATATGCCAGGAAGATTAAGTAAAAATTATTTAGGAAATAGATTGTATATTAAAACTGAGAATAAAAGCAAGGATCTTAGTCAGAACACATCGAGGAAAAGCCCTTTGGAATGCGAAAATGCTCATGATTTTTCGTTTGGATAATGTAATTAATGTGATAATTTGTAAGAAAATTATAAAAGGTAGTGAAAAAGATAAATTCACCCCCTTTTTTCAAAAAATATAAGGAAAAAATTGGTTTTGAAGGATTTTTTGTGCATTGGAAGATTTGAATATTTGCTGTTTTGTGTTGTTGATATGAAAAGTGTGTAGAATGTTGTTGTTTTAAATGAATATTTTTGCTTTTGTTTTTATGATAATAAATTGGAATTTTTAGATGTAATGCTTATATAAAAATATGGTGAATAATTTATCGTGTCTTAGGCTTGATTTTGAGTGCGTAGATATTTTGTAATGTTAAGTAGTAAAGTTATTTATAATAACTTGTATAGTTATTTATATAATACAATTAAAAGATTAAAATTAAATATGCTATGATAAATAATCAGCCAGGCTGTGAGGAGAGGATGCCAAAAAATATAATTTAATGATAAGTTCGTACATTTAGTTAAGGATTTTGAAGGAGGATGCTTTATGGTAAATATTTTATTTATAAGAGTTTTGGTAGAAACTTTTTTTAAGATGTAGACAATTCTAGAAGGAAGTCTTTGTTAAAGACTTTTTTGAAGTAAGGAATACTTAAGACTAGGAGATTACCTAAAAAAAATATTAGTAAATGTGTAAATTTAAAGACTCTAGACTGTAAGCCTTAAAATATATATTTAGCCTATCCATATTTCCCTTCACGCAATCGATATAAAAATTAAATTCCTAAATTCTGTCATGTCTTATTTTTTTGAATAAAAAGACCCCACTTGTTCATTCAAAAAAGCATATTTTCACTTATTTTCTCATATCCTTTATGAAAACTTAAAATCTGACTGGCTCACATAAAGGAAAAAAAATCATTTTATATATATTTTTCTGATTATTAAGTTTTCAATTATATGATCACCTACCACAATTATAATAAGTAACTATGGACCAGATATGCACAAATCCAAACAACACAGAGAAAAAAGTAGGAAAAATTCCTGTCATGCTGACAACAATAGCAGCAAAAGCTGAAATCGCCAATTTGGTTCAAGCGAAATTGTATAGAGAACAAACAAGCATCAGATACAACAGCGAAAATGAAGACTTTTTACCATACCCATTATGTTCAACATCCTTAAAAACCCTGGGCAAATACGGCATAGGTCTTCAATTATACTTCACTTTTATCAAACAAGCAGCAATACTTTTCTTTTTCTTAAGTCTTTTATCCCTTTATCCATCCCTTAATAATTATTTTGCTAAAAAAACTCAAGAAGACTATATTTACCAAACATTGACGTATTTTACTTTAGCCAATCAAGAAAGAGTTAGTAGACTTGAAACGGATATAAATAAAGCTAATGATCTTAAAAGTAAAAGTGAAAATTGCCTTGAAAAATATTGGATTTTAGATTTTATTATGAATTTTATATTCATTGGGTTTGCTTTTGTATATGCTTGGCAGTCTAAAAAAACAGTTATCCAAGCTGGAGGGAATAATTTGTCTATATCAGATTTCGCAATTGAAATTCAAGGATTTCCTCCTTATATAACAAGTGAAGAAGTGCATGATTTTTTTATTAGTTATGGGGAAATAGCAGAAATTTACCTTTCGAGGATTTATAAAGGTAAACTGCCGAAGTATAAAAAAATTTATGAGATTGCATATGAATTCGGAATTAGGAAAAAAACGCAGTTTCATTTTAGAAAAACTAAAAATATTACTTTGCCTCAGAATATTTTAGATAACAAAATAGTCTTAGATCAAACTCATGACGAACTTTTAGTCGATAAAGTTTTTTTAGTTTTCGAAAATGCTGAGAGTAAAGAACATTGCTTAAGATATAATGCGATGATGAAAAAATCAAGTTTTTGGCATTCTCAAAGCTTAAAAAGAAAAGATAAGGAAATCATATTGAAAATGCAGACCCCAGCGAATCCTTCTGATATTATGTGGGAAAACTTAGAATATAATTATCTTGACATTTTAAAAGTTAGAATACCAATATTGATAGTGACTATTGCTGTTATCATCCTATCATTTATAGGAATCTACGGAATCAAAGCTTATTACAACACAATACCATCAGAGCATGATTGTACAGAATTAAATATCGATCCTAGTATCAGCATTAATGAAGCAAAACTGAACTTAAAAAGCACAGATGAAATTTACTGTTATTGCAAATGGAAAGTAATAAACACAGTCATCTATAATAACGACGTTACTGACTACTGTAAAGATTGTATCCATGCTTACTACATTTTATCTACAATAAACTTTATGGTAAGCCTTTGTATTGTTGCCGTAAACAGTCTACTAAAACTAATAATAAATCTACTGAGCAAATACGAGCGTTTCCGTAGCAAAACCGACAAACGTAACTACATCTTCGTATCTCTTTTTTTTCTAATGTACTTCAACACTGCCATAACAACTTTAGTAGCAAATTCTAATTTTTCCTTAGGTATCAGTAAACTTCAAGGTAAATATACAACCTTAACCCGTGGATGGTATGATGATGTTGGTTATAGTCTTACCGTGACAATGATTGTAAGTATTTTTTCACCACATGTTTTTGCTTTATTAATACTATGGCCAATAGGTATACTAAAACGAAAATTATGCTCAAGGTGTTTTAAAAGCCAATATAAACTAAATAAATTTTTTAGAGGGCCAAGTTTTGATATATCTGATAGTTTGGCTCAAGCATTGGTAGTAGTTTTTACAACTTATACATATTCAGCAGGAATACCTTTACTTATAATTATTTGTTTTGGATCTTTGATATTGACATATTGGTGTAATAAAGTCCTGATATTGAGACATAATCGCACACCACCTGTTTATTCGTATAATTTAAACACCAGACTTGTGTTTTTCCTTCCTTTAGCTGTGGTTTTTCACTGCCTTTTTGCTGTTTTGGCTTATAGTTCATCGGAGATTTTCCCTTTTTCATATAGAAAAAGTGATGAAACTGGCCATATCATCTCTGGTGGTGTTAAGATTGTGGATGTTATTAAAAGAGACTCAACAATTGCTAATGGAATTATCATAGTCCTTAGTCTTGTTTCGATGCTGATACTGAGGAATTTTGATGTGATTTATAAGAAACTATCAACTTTTCATAAAGTTTCAGCGAAAAACTCTTGTGATTTATATAGTTTTAGTCAATTAAAGGAAAGTGGAAAACTTGCTGGACTTAATACTTATAATATATATGAAAATCCAGCATATAAAAATTTGATACATGCTTTAGACTCAGTTGCCAGGAAACATAAGAAAATATTCAGTGAAATAGATGCGCTTATTGAAAACCCCCCAACTGGAACACCTAGAGCTGAAAATAATGATAGTCCTGGGGAAAATGAAAAAAATGCTGAATGGGATGGGAATATTAGGGAAATCATTGATACTTAAGTAAATTGACTTGAATTCAAATGGTTTTAAGAAAATTATAATAATTTAAGAGAAATTAATTGATTTTGGCTTGTAAGGGAAAATATGAGGTAAGTAGGTTTATTTGTATATAAATGCAAACTTTGTGGATGAGGAAATTATTTTTTTTTTTTACTTTAAGAAAAGGTTTAAAAGATAACTATCACAGAAATTTTTGTGGGTTTTTTGATGCTAATAAGAAAGATTTAATAATTATTTATATGAAATTTATGATGTAAAAAGGCCGTCTTATAATAGTTTTTATTTTTATGATAAAATCTTTCTATTGAAAGTTATTAATTAAATTAGTACTACTGAAAATAGTCCTCATAAGATTCATAAATCTTGTCCTATAAGGTTCTGGAGACATCACAGAAACTTCTTCAGATTTACTTTTAATCATTTTATATCCTTTTTCAAGTTTTTTCCTAGTATTATAAGCTTGAAAGTAGTCAATAATCCCAATAATAACAGAATATTTGCCAATTTTAAACACATTATTTCCTTTAGACATGCTACTATTAAGGAAATGCCTATCATCCAATCCCATCAACAATGAATAATCCATTAACTTATGCTTTCTAAGCAAATCTGTATCTAATTCAATAGACTCTAATACTTCAGGCATTTCAAATGTACCAAACTGGATATCTGTCACAACATCCATGAAATCCAAATCTTTATAAACTCTATTTCTAGGCATTGAATCTGCATTAAAATAGCTTGTCATAGACAATTTACGGTTTTTTTTACTTCCTTTTAGGTCAAACATTATTGGGTTTTCCATCCTCGATAACAAATTTTCCATTAAAATTACACGAACCGTACTGCGATTTTCAATTTTTATTTTATATGCGCCAAATATCTTGGATAAATACGAACAAGGCTCTGAAGTTATACGTTCAGAGTAGTCTTTCATAATTTCTTTTAATACATCAAGTTCTTCATCTTTTATAGTCTTAAGAATAAGTTCTTTATCGCTTGTAAAGTAAAAAAAAGCTCCACTTTTTCCTCCAATGCTTTTGCATCGTGATTCTATATTTTCATAGTTTTCTGGAGCATTAAGAGAACTATATATATAATACTTATAAAGATCTTGATAACTAATCCCAGCATGTTTCATGATTTTTTCATGACTTAAGATATTGTATTGAGTTATTATAAATTTACCTTGTTCTGGGATTTTAGAGGTGAAGTTCCATTCCCTGTGGTCATGATTGATGATTTTTCCTTGTTCTTGAGATGTATTTTCTGAGTTTATAAGAACAGTTGATATACCCAATAATATATCATTTATAGCCTTTTTATATCATACTTTTACTGTAACACTGTTAAAAACCCTTGCGTAGGACCCTTGGAGACCTTCACAGATTTTGTCAGGCTGGAGTTCAGTGCATAATGAATTCTTTTTATTTATTACAGCAAATTTTCTTGGGTGAAATATTGAATCTATTATTTTAATTAAAAGACCTCTTTGCATCATTCTGGCTGTAAAAATCAATGCCCCTGACAAAGCTCCAAGGAATATTGAAATCTGCATATTTTATACCAATATAAACCATTCATGTTTATGTATATTTATATGAAAAGGTTCATAACTAAGCCCATGCACAATAGCAATAGGAACCCATCCAACAGTAAAAGCAACAACCACAAGCATATGATATTTCAAACAGCTTCTATAAAAAGTTCCATAAGAAATATACCAGCTATATCCAGTTGCCACAACACAAATAGGAAAATGTAAAAAAACAGGTGCCATTATCGCAAGCTCATATTTTTTCCCAGCTTGTGAAAAACAAGTTTTCATAATTGACTTTCCATCGTTATCTTGTCCAAAAATAAGCCAAAAAAACACCCCTAAGCTAGTTAAATGAGATCCTAAATGATACCACCAGCGTCGCTTTTCATAGTTAGTATTCTGAGGGTGACGGAATTTTATGAAAATTTCAATAGACAAAAGTGCTGTGTAGTCCCAACTTAGTAAATAGAAATAAATGCAAAAAGCTCCAATAAACATACAAAAATCACTAGATAATAGATCTCTTATTGATTTAATTCCTGTAAACCAATGTATGTCCATTATCAGTTGTGAAAGACTCTGCCAAAAGATAAGGATTTCTGGATGGTATTTTATTTGACGTAGTCTTATAAATCCGTATAGTAGCATCCCTTCGCATAATACAGAAATTGGAGCGAGGGTTAAATAAAATGCCATAGATATATCATCCATTTATTAGCCTTTTTTGTATGAAAAGATTATGATTTACTTTAGGGTTAGTAAGCTGATTAGTTAGGAAAATTATAGAGGTGGATTAGATGGTGAAAAATTTGTGTAAAAATGAGCATAAAAAGTTGGAATTTTCGAATAAGAGTTTGTTGATAGATATGAAAAGGATAGTTATGAGGATTTTTATAAGAGGAAATAGTGAATCAGCATATAAAGATTGAGTAGGAGGAAAGTTATAGTGAGTTTTAGATTTTTTCGGGAAAGAATTGAGTAGAGGATATTAGGATGGCTGATATGATTTTATATGGCTTGATTTGTAGAAAATTGATTTAGAGTAATAGATGAGGTTGCTTGGAGAAAATGGGTTATTAATATTGTAAATTTTTTTATAGGGTTTAGTGATGGAAATAATATAATTCTTCATAAATGCATATAGTTAATGACTTAGATTAGATTATCAAGTGAAACAAATAAGAAACTTGCAAATGAAAGTAAAAAATGACATGTTATATTATGTCATCAAATTTGAATAATAAATATAAATTATAGGGCACAAAGAAATTTCAATTAAATCAAAGTTCTTTCAAACAAAATTAAGAGGTTCTGATCAAAATATATTCAAAGAAGTGTTAGAAATATTTGCGAAATTTTAATTTGATTCGTAATGCAACTGAAGAAAATAATTTTTGGGAAAATCAAGGTTAATTTTTAATAAGCCCAAGGCCGATGGTTTGATTATTGAAATTTGGTAGATTGCCTACAGATTTATATCATGAATCAATATTTTTTGTTTACAAGTAGATTAATGAATTTAGTATAGGTAAATATTATCAAGTATTTGATCCTAACAACTTAAATTACTCATGCTATGATCAGAGATATTACTATCAGTATTATAATAAATTCAAATGAAAAAAACTCTATTCCACTTAAGTAATTGAGTCAAAAATTTTTAACTTAAGTCCCCAACTCGAAAAATTTATTTTTTTGTGCTTAGCCATAAGATCATATCATTATTTTTGCAATATTGCTGATTTACGATAGTGTGAAATTGGCAAAATACTAGAATGCAAAATTAGAACTTAGAAATTTTTTAATAAAAGAAGTTCTAATTATATTTCATTACTTCTACCTAGCTTTTTTGAATAGCATCAAGTACTTTCTTCAAATCTTCCTGATTCGTATCTTTTCCTTCTTCCAATTTTTTAATCTTATCTATAGCCAACCCTGTCATCTCAGATAATTTCTTTAACGTTATTCCTTTTTTAAACCTTTGCTCTCTTATATAAGCTGAAGCATCCCCTGAAGTTTGTACATCTTCAACTATCATTTCATCAATTTTAATCCCTTCATTTACCGATTTACGTGATTTTCTTCTCATAAACTCAACTTCCTGATTTTTATCTTCTTCAAATTCAGTCACAGCTTGGATCGGTTCAATTTTATCCGCAATCTGAGGGATTTTTTCAGGTTTAAAAGTACTTCCTCTTTTTGAACTAGCCAAAGACTCTAATTTGCTTAAAGATGCTGAAGCTCTTCTTGCTGCAGGGACAACTTTAAGGTTTTTAGATTTGATAAGTCTTTTTTTACACCAGGATTCTTGAAATAAATATAAAATTGACCCTAAAAACCTTATAGCAACAATACCAGTAGCTAATAAAGCAAGAGCATATATATACATATATCCTGAACTTGTATTGCTTATACTTGTTAGCATTAAAACATAAGCACCATTACAAAGGACCCATATAATTATCCATCTGGTTCTAAACTCTTCAAATTCTTCTATACGGTTTTTCTCTTCTTGGGTAAGCAGATCAGGTCTGTTACCCCAGGTACAGTCGTGTATATTGCATATTGAATAGATTAGAAAAATGTTAACATATGTTGGAGTTAAGAATAAATAATGAAATACTCCTTTTAATATTGTCATTGTAGCACAATGAAACACAACTCCTATACCAAAACTCCCTGCAGTTCCTAATATTATATATATGACCCATGCTGGGTATTTAAATGTGAGTACTAATATGCATGTGCATATAATTGTTCCAACCATATAAATTCCAAAAATTGCTGCTATTAATCTAAAATAAGAATCCACTCTATTTGGCTTCACTCCTAAAGACATGACAAAAACAAAAATCAAAAGTAGCAAATAAATCTGCACAAGAATATCCCCAAAGCTTTTAAGGTTGGAGTTATATACAAAGCTCATGTTAACAACAATTTTAAATGCAAGGTAAAAAGAACCAACCATTACCCATGTAAAAAGCACAGTGAGAACATAATAAAACATTTGCAATGAGAAAATTATTTTCCTACAAAAGTTGTGGTCTGATTGATAAATTTTTGCACATTTTCTTATAGAGTCTATAAGAGAAAACCATGAGCCATTGACCCATCTGCGTCTTTGTGACATAAGTGTTGAGATGTTTTCAGGAACATCAGTTTCAGCAATAGAATTTTTAACATACCTTATAAGATAACTGCTTTTTTTCTTACTGATTAAAGAAAGGCAAAGGACACGATCTTCAGCTAAATAAATGTTAGAATTAAAAGCATTCATAAGCTCAGGGTGGCAAATTGACTTAAAATAATCTTTCCATAATGGATCTCCTTGTAAAGCTTCCCATCTATATGCTGAAAAAGCACCAGGTAACACAGTAATATACCCTAAAACACTTTCTAAAGCTTTATCAAAAACATGTGAGAATTTATACTCCACAACCTGTGCTGGGACAACTAATTTCCATATATTCGGGTCCATTGGGCGTATTTCTCCACAACATCCAGCTAGATCTTTTTGTGTTGCCATCGCTTCATACAAATAAAACAATGAATTAGGTAGCGGCATAGTTCCAACATCAATAAGCATCACATAATTCGGCTTCATATACTCGCAAAACCCTCCAAAAAACCACAAATGGGTATTCAGTTTCCTTTTATTCTTTTGCTTAACACAAAATATAAAATTCAACTGGTTCCTCGGGTTATCAGTAAAATTCACTTTCTGCATAAAACAATGTGCGAACTCATCATCATCTTTTTCATCTGGGATTTTGCAATTTCTCACATCAGAAACGCCAAATCGCTCTTTGATCATATCCTCAATAAAAAAAGATTCAAAAAAGTTTTTCTGTTTAGCATAAGTGCTATAGAAAGGACGGCAACCATCTACAATTATTATACAACATATACGAGATATGTCAATTCCTGCAGTGGCAAATGATTCAAGATTATCACAAATACCACCAAGAGTGTCTGTAAAATTTTTAACCCCTTCATTGTACATAGATACTTCGATAAGAAATTCACATTTCGTAGGCTGAAGGGGATCAAAAGCGAAATCTGCAAGGATGCTTCCAGGAATGAACCTTGTATCAGGAGCTATAGGGACGATTCCTATAGCTTTTTTAAGAGATGTATAAGTTCGGTCTTCATCATTACGCGTTTCATACTCTTTGATTAGTTTTATAGGCTGATATTGGATGTTCTCTGGGTCTGTTTTAGTAAAACTCATATATTATTAAAGATTTTTTTAGGAGATTTAAGTTTAAAATATATGTAATAAAAAGAATCTAGAAAGGAAGTGAAATTTGGAATGAATTACAAAGATGATTTTGAAAATTATAAAAACATGATAATGAAATAAGTTTTAAAAGGGAAAATAAAGGATTTGATGATAGGTTTTAAATTTTAAATTTAAAACTTTTGGTGTATCAAGAGCTTTGAATTATGATTTTATAATAATTATATGATTAACTGGAGGACATTATTTTCTTTTAGGATTATTGAAAACACTTTCCCATTCCTTATAATCTTTCCTTTTGTGTATCAAGTCTGGCATCCTAGATACTGGAACCCTCAACATAAAACAGTATATGATCGAGTACGTGCAAGAGTCGTAATTGATGCAAAAACAGGGAAAATTCGTCAAGCTTTTCTTATTGGCTGGCTTAAAGAAATTACATTAAAGCAAGTTATTGTAAGAAGCAGAAAAATCAAATCTAAAGCTCTTGAAAAATTAAAAAAAGGAATGAGAAACCCAGTTATCAATGAAAAGTTCAGAAATCTCATTTTAGACTCAATCAAAAGAACTGAATTTATTATGGAGTTTAATCGAATTTTTAATGATAGTTTTAAAAGAGTTGATATGCTATCAGAAGAAGACTTTAGAAATCTTAAGAAAGGGCTTTCCCATGAATTTAAAAAGATAATGAAGTCTTGAATCTAATTAAATTATAATCTTTTATCTGATTAAAAAATATAATTATTGGGTAGATTATATCGAAAATAAAGAGGTATTGATGATATAATATTTTTAAGTTTGTGCTAAAAGTGAGGTTATAATAGATAAAAGTTGATTTTTGTTATTATTTCTCATAGTTATATGAAAATTATTTTATTTGGAAAAAAATTGCTTAACTCATAATGTCTACAATACATATCTCTATTATATATTCTATAACTAAATATTAGAATAAATACGAAAAATAACAATAAATAATAATAATCCTATAGTTGAAATCATTATCACTAGTCTTATAATCTTATCATAATTTTTCATATAAACAATAAACCCAACAATTTTCTAAACCTTCAAAGCTTATTTTATTTTTTCAACTATTAACCTTAAACCTAATATACTTATAATAAATATAATCTACATACAAACTATATTATTTCAAAGCTTTTGCTTTATTTTTCCCATAATTTCCATGCTTAAAAATAAATCTAAATAAACCTTTAACACTTAACTAATACTGCATATCCAAGAACATACTCCATCAGAATCAATATTTTTTCTATTATTAAGCTCTTCAAAAGCTGTAAGTTTATCTTCAATTCTTTTTATATTTTCATATGAAATTTTGTCATTAGTAAGACTTTTTTCAAATAAACCTGCTTGGCTAACAAGGTCATCAGCTACAAATTGTAGTCCTTTAACAGCAGAAAGAGCTTCATCTAAAAGAGAATTTTTATAAGTTTTTGGCTTATTTTTTTTTAGATTTTTTTGCATTTCTCCTTGCTGAAGATTTAGTTTTTCAAATAAATGAAGACATGGGGGGATTTGGGAAAGGATGTTAAGGGAAGATTTAGTTTCGGTTTGGATTTCGGTGATGATTTTTATGGTGAATTTAGGTGTGGATTTGCTTTCTTGAGATGACTTTGTTGATATGTTTTCCATTTTATTGATGCTAATGATTGCAGTAAAGATATTTTAATTAGGATAATAGGTTTTATAATTTATTTAATTTTGTGTTTAGATAGGGTTTTTATAATTATTTAGGACTAGGGTTGATTGTTAGATGGTAAAAGTTAATGCTTTGTAAAAATAAGGATTTCAGTTTTGGTTTATTATTAGACATTTTAATATATATATGAGAACTTTGGCTTTATTGAGTTTAATGTTAGTTTGAAGGGAACTTTGAGAAAATGATGATTATGATGAGTATGTAAGCTAAATCAATGACATATTTATAAAATAGCAACACAACACTCTATATTTTCAACCTAATTCACCGAAAACTTATGAATCTAACATTTTTTATAACTTAAAAATAATTTTTTAGTCTTTTCAGCATCTCTTCTCTTTTACAAAAACTAGTTACCTCAATCGCATATCTTTAATCAATTATCTTAATAAATATTCTTTATCTTCTCAAAAAAAACATCCTTCTTTAGCTAATTATACTAAAAAAATATTCATAATAGCTAATTTACTGAATTGTTGAGGTTCTTTATTATATATTTCATATTCCTTGCAATAGAAGAGTTTTTACATTAAAAATACTAAATTATGCAGCATTTATCCATACATCCCGAATTACAACAAATATTTTTTCTTGATTTTCGGTCTTTTAGAAAAAGGAGTTTTTTTTCAATTCTCTCAATAGCTAATTCTTGCCTGTTAAGTCTAACAAGTGCCTTGATCTGAGAATTAAGCTGCAACTTTAAACTGTCTGTCCTACTTTTAAGTATCTCTAATGCGTTTAGAATAGCTTTTTCTGACAACTCGTTTGGACGTGTGGGTTCTTCATTCATTAACATATCGATGTTTTCTGGCTGCTCTGTAGCAAAATCAGAACTTAGTTTTGGGTAGAAAACAGGGAGATTAGAATCCAAATCCGTCTCTTCTTCTGATGTCATTCGATACTTATGCAATATAAGCCTTGAACTTGGTGACTCTGTTTTCTTGTGTTGCATATATTTTATTATATACAACCATAATAGCACTAAACATTTTTGACATACATAAATACTATAAGTGACTACATAAAATTATACATATTGATACATTTGCTAAATATTATATGAAAAAGTTATTTTATATAAAGTTTATGCATAAAGTTTATAGTTTTATGGGCTTGAAGTTGAAGGAATAAGCTTAGGTTAGTGTTTGTATAAAGACTTGCTTAGAAGGTAGAGTTGTGTTTTTTAGTTTTAAAAATTATTATTAGTTAATGCAAAAAATAGAGTAATGACTATAATGAAAGATAGCATAAGCGAAAGTAATTGGCATGTGAATAAAAATAGTAATAAATAGCTTGTAAAAGGTTTATAAGCTAAAATTATGATAAAAACTAGCAAAATTTAGATTTTTTTTATTTTTCATTAGAATTTAGATGAAAAAGGGTCTAAAAAATAATAATACTAGTTGTGATACATGCTAAAACTTTGTAATTCATAAAATTGCTATCTAAAGCAAGAACTTATTATGATTTTATTAAATTAATCTTAACTTTTAGGATATGCAAATTAGCATGTATTACAACTTAATTATTTTGTAGTTTCTGATCTTGATTAAATGCTAATGATAAGTTATTTACTTGTAATGCTCATTTACCTTTAAACTAATATATTATTTTACATTTTTAATAAAGATATCAATAGAGCGAAATTCCACTTGAAAATACAAGTTTTTGTTATCTCTTTGCTACTATAAACTAAAATATTTTATTTTTTTCATTTATACCTTTTTATTATAAGTAGTAACCAAATTATATTATCAATTTTGTTTTATATGAAAATTAAATCTGATTAATTAAAAAACTATGCAGACACAAAAAGATTTTGATTTTGACTCCTATGCTTGAAAATATCTCTAAATGATGCAGGGGTGTTTTTAAAAGGTAAGAGTTTTTCTATCGGATAAATATTTTTGATCTTTTTCATTAATATTATAAGAGATTTAAGTTAAAAATCGAAAATACTTGATAGAAATTCAACAGTTTGTGATGATAAATTATTCAACCTATTATTTTCTTAAAGTTTTTTGAGTTTGATTATGCTTTGCGCAAAATCTGAAATTAAATCCCATAAGTATTTATGTTCATTTTGTGAAGAAAATAGAAGCTATTTAGCGACAAGTTATTTTACATTGATTGTTAAATGCTTATTTTTTAAATATAAATACAATATAGTTTAGAATAGTTAAATATGAATTTGAATTATTAAACATGTTGTTTATAGCTAAGTAGCTCAGATACAAGTTTATTTTTTTCAGAAGTTTTTACTTTTAATTTACTAATTTTGATTTGATAGTTCAATTTATACGCAGCTAAGACTTTAATTATATAAACAAAATACTATTGCATTTGATATACTCAAAAATAATATAAATATTATGAAATACAATAAAATTAATTTCATACAGCTTAGCTTGCATGATTTATAAATTATTATTGAATCTCATATTAAAAAGATATTGTAAATAAGATTTATCACCTGGAAGTTGAAGGTCCATATATTTGAAGTAAGAATCCCCAGTATATGGACATAAAATTCTCTTTCTGACATAATAAAAAAATACAAGTTTGCAGAGCCCTATCCATTTTCCGTACTCTTGGGTATGAGGATATATGGAGAGTTCCAGGACGCTGAATAAAAAGAAACTAAAAATAAAAATTTAGCTAATTTTAAACTTTGATGTTTGAGTGTTAAAAATGTAACCTTATTTTCACTGTAAACTTAGAAGAAAAAAAGGAAAAAGTTATAGCCTTCAGAGTACTTAAACTTTATCTTTGTTATAATATAACTCTTTACTTTCTTGCTACTTTTTTATGCATAACTTTAACTTTATATATTAGAATTACTAAAAGATCTCTTCTGCACAACCTATAATCCTTGAAATTTGTAATTAGAATTACCAAAAGATCTCTTCTGCACAGCCTATAGTCTTTGAAATTTTTAATTACATCATGATAGCTTAAAAATCATAAATCATTTAAACTTTATTCGCTCAAGTTGGTCTTAAAAGTATTTTTAAACTTCAGCCAAAATAATTCTTTAGGCAATCTAATTTATATGTTATCATATATTTTTTTGTTTTAAGCTAACTAGTTAGCATGTTTTATATTATAAAGTTATTTTGTAATATTTTAAAGTTATTGATTTAGAAATATTTAATTTAAATCTAGACTTTAATGATCGATTTTGGATTTTTTGTGTAAAGAAAATTATTTCAAGCATAGATATTAAGATTTTAGACAAATAGTTGTAGAAAATCTTTGATTTAACTTGTAAAAATAATAAACTAAATATCATAAAAAATGTCGAAGTCAGCTACAAATATTTCATAAAAAGTGACTTTCCTTGCCTTTTGTATTTAAGTTTTTTGCTAAAAAAACAATTTTTTTTCACAGACTTGCATAATATTTAACTTGATTTCACGATTTCAATCAATCCTTTCATGTATTAGTTTTAACTTCTTTATAAAAAATTATGAGAGATTTTACTAAATTAAATTATTACGCAAGCACAAGAACAGCCTTTTTTTCCTTTTTTTTTCTTAATAATGTCTCTAAATGCCTTAGGTACATTGGCATAATATCTTAATTCCTCTACAGTATTGAAATGCTTGATTTTTTTCATGTATTTTATTGGCGAATGATGACCGAAGTCTAATGAACTTGATAAGCATTCACCAGTTTGAGATGATAAAGAATGCAAATTGATTTTCTTTTCAAAATTTTCTCGGGCATGCATAACACTTTTGGTATAATCTGCACTTAAGTTTCCATAAGTATTGGAACTTAGTTCATAAAGAGACATAGATTGTTCTTCATCTTCTGCCTGCATTATTTCAATAAGATATTTCTTTTCTTCTGACTTAGATGCTAATTCTTGCTTCTCAGACATTTATTTCTTTAGCCATTCATCGATATAATAATTGTAATTCATTTGTTTAGTCAATAATGTTTTAAAGTTCAATTTACAGGGAAAATCGTTTATTTTTAAGCATTTTTTTAGTATTTTATTATCTAGATTTTTACGATATACTAGCATTTAATATTTGATAAAATTTTAATATCTTATTTTATTTTTCTTGGTGTTGAAACTGTTTAATGTGGCACTTTTTGATAATTTTTTCTTAGATAATGCTTATTCATATTTCACACACATAAATCCTATAAAACTATAAACTTTACTAAGCTTTTGCTGATTTTTAAAATTCTTAATTGCAACTTCGAATTAATTATCCAACTTGCGACTTTTATTTGAAATTTATTCTTTTCCTTCTTCTTTTGATGCTGATAATTTCATTCTTACTAGTCTAAAAAATCCATTTGAATCAAATAGTATTTAATAATCTCTAATTCATTTTTATAATGATTTTTTTAATTTCTTCAATCATTACTCTTAATAACATATTCTGAATTTTTGAATGTAAAATATCAGAATTTAGATGCCAAAACCTTCCTGTTTTTTTAAAAATAATTTAAATATTCAGAGGATTTGATCAATTGATTGTTTTACCTTTTGTCAAAATTATTGAGATAAAACTTGTGAACTTGATTAATTAGATATTTCTAGTTATCCATATAGATTATTAAGCTTCATTGATAAGTTATTTCCATGAATTAAATTTTATTAATTAAAATACAATTCCAACACTTTTCTACACACAATATTAAGTATCAGGTTTAGCTGTTAAAATTTGTATTGAGAAAACCAAAATGCATGATTATGTTTATAAAAAAATATATACTTACTAAACTATTTTTAATAAGCTAAAAGATGAATTTATAAATTCACTCAAATCTATTGAAAAACTATACTGTAAAGGATATATTTTATAAAATATTAATGCTATAAAATTTATTTCCTGAGTTAAGTTTTTGATACAATATAAAAATTGCATATTTTTATTTACTAAAATCTATATAAATATATTATTTTTCTTTTGTAAGTTGTATTTGTCTTTATAGGATTCTATAGTTAAAAGTATGTAGTATCGTTAGGTACAGTTTTTAAGAGTATTTTATAAATTCATATATAGTTAGTTCTTGGACAAATGATTATGATATTCTATTAGGTTTAAACAAGATAAATTATTTACAAATAGGTTAAATCAATTGAATAATAGTTTTAAATCACGTTTATATATAAACTTCCTAAAAATAATTATATATAAAAGCTTTTTGTCTTTTTTGTTGCACTATTTTCGATTCCATTTTCCATTTCTGAATATAATTTGATAACAGTATCATAAACTTTGGCAATGAATGCAGGTTCAGTAAAGTTAAAATACTATTTTAAGCTGAGATTTCATATCAAATTCTTCGGTTTAATATAATATCTAGCTTTTTACTAATTGCAAATATAATTTATTATAAAATCATGCTTAAAGTATTCGCCTTGAAGTTTTTTATGCAAAGAAATAATATAATCATCAGTAAACACCCTTTGAACAGTCCTTATGATCTTCAATATAAGTTTTTTACTTGGGCATTGAGCCAAGTTATAATTATTAGTCAATTGCATAATAATCTTAATAATTTATCTGATTTACTTATAACATATTGAATTGTGTCTATAAATTATATAGTTTAGTTTGTTTGCATAAAATTTCAATGCTGAACTCGAAAATTCTAATTCGATATTGATATTATTTATTATAATAAAAAATATTGGAATTAGGGTATCTCTAATCAAACTGAAAAAATTCTTAACCTTTTCATTAAATTTAAATTATTATTATTTAGATTTGCTGAGAGTTAATGCATAGATTTTATTTACTTTTTATAGATATTTGCATCTATTTTTAAAATAGGCAACTTACACTAAAAATTATGCTTATTAAACTATCATGCAGACACATAAAGACTAAAATTTTCTTTTTTAATTGCCTTAGATGAATTAGCATAATATCATAGCTCTTCGATAGGATTAAGATACCTTATTTTTTCCATTATTTTCATAAGCTATTTTATTCCAATACTAAAAATACATGAATTGCACTCTATTGATTGAGATGAAAAACTTGTAAACGTATTTACTAAGATTTTCTAACAATTTTATCACATACTAGTTTTATAAAGCTAATTAAAAAAAGATTTTGCTTGCATAATATTAAAAAATTGTAATAGAAAATCTAATTCTGATGGAATATTAATTATATCAATAACGAAAGCATCAAATTTAACCCATCACTTCATTGTGGTATAGAGTATTACTTAGTTCTTTTCATTAAGATTAAATCATACTTTGAATGCCAATGATTTTTGCTAAAAATTTCCTGACTGTTTGTTTTCTATAGATAATTGATTTTAAATCGTATAAACTTGACATTTCTTACCTAAAAATTAAGCTAATTAAACTATCACATAGGCATATGAAGACTTGATATCTACCTTTCTCTTTTTATAATATTTCAGAACACTGATTTTGCAAAATATATTATCTATCTAATATTTTACTAATTTTATATTTAATTCATTATTAAATCATTCTTAATGTATTTGCCTTAAAAATCTCTATAAAAAACCTAATAAAATCATGAATAAACACCCTTTGCAAGATCTCCATTATGAACATTTGCTATAGTATAATCCAAAGGTAAAATTATTATACTCAATTTTATTATCTTAATAATTTATCTAAATTTTTATTGCTTACTGAAATACTTACAATAAATTACATGATTATGCTTTTTTGCTTAATATTTTCTATATTGAACTCTAGAAAATTTTATTTCTGATACGAATATAAATTTTAATAGTAATAAAAATATGTCAGAATTCGTTTTTCTAATAACATTGCAAACTGGGCTTGATTTTTTCATTAGGCTCAAATCATTGCTTTATAATTTGTGAATATTTTTTATAAAAAGTATACTTGCTGCTTACTTTTTATAGATTTATGCGTCTTTTCATTCTAAAAAATTACTTTATACCTAAAAATTAAGCTAATTAAACTATTATGCAGGCATACGAAAACTTAGTGTTATCTTTTTTTCCTTTAAGATGTCTTTAAACAACTTGCCTGATTTATCATGAAATCATAGCTCTTTGACAGAATTAATGTCTCTTACTTTTTCATTACTCTTATAGGCGAATCTATTTCAAAAACTCAAGAAACTTGAATTATACTCTACTGTTTAAGATGAAAAAACATGCAAAAGTATTTTTTTATTGAAGTTATCAAGAACTTGCTTAATGCTTTATATAAATCAAAATTTGAATTTCTATTAGTGTTAATATTCATTCCTTCAAGAGAAAAAAAATATAGCATATATCGTGATGATTTGGTATATATAATTTAATTTGTTTAATATGGTGATAAATTTAGCATATCGCTTCATCATGCTGTAGAGTATTTTTTAATGTCTTTCATTTAGATTAAATTATATTTTAAACTATTTTAATCGTTTTTGTCAAATATACTCATTGTTTATTTCTGTATATAATTGATTTTAAATCTTATAAACTTAACATTTTTTACCCAGAAAATTATCTAATTAAACTATCACGCAGGCACATGAAGATTTAACATTTGCCTTTCTCTTTTTTATAACATTTTGGAACGCTTTAGCTGATTTTGCATGAAATCTTAGCTCTTCCACAGTATTTAAGTGCTTTACTTTTTTTACAGCTCTTATGGGCAACTCGGCTTCAAAACTAAAAGCTCTAGATTTGCATTCTACTGTTTGAGATGACAAAGCATGCAAATGAACTTTTTTCTTGAAGTTTTCTTGAGCTTGCTTGATACTTTTCACAAAATCTGAACTTAGATTTCCAGAAGTATAAATGCTCATACCTTCAAGAGAGTTTACTGATTCTTCCTCGTCTACCTTCATAATTTCAATGAAGTATTTTTTATCTTCGGTTTTAGACTGCAAACCTTGCTTAGAAGACATTGTTTATTAAATATGAAACTATTAACTAATTTTTTTTCTTGAATAAGCGAATATTAAATGATTTGTACGCTATGAGATTTTTTAATCCAAGTGGTCTTATTAATTTTAGCTTATATTCTATATAGGCTATATATCAAATTTTATATAAAGTATCAAAAGATCGAAAGATATTTTAATAGTTTTAGTGGATTTAAAACAAAAATTTTTCTGACATATAATATAGTGAATTTTCAAGACTAGTCTTGAATTTTCTAATGTCTAGATCGTCAGAGATATTCTTCGCACTTTTACGTCAAATAAAGTGGCAATTCTTTATGTTTAAAACTAAAATTCAGTAAGAATCTTAGTACATTGAAAAGTGAAATTTAGTGGGATAAAATAAAGAAGCCTTGATTTTTCTAATATCCCGATCTTTTCAAATCATAAAGCATAAATCTTATATCGATTTTCCAATAACGCCTTAAGTTTCCTTTATTTATGAATCACCAAAAATATTTTTAATTATCCAACCTTCCCATAATTAAAAAATTTGGACTTAACCTACTACTAGCCTTGATTTATGAGTTTTTTTTTGCATATTGATCATAAGTATTATAGCTTGTTATAGAAAATAATTTTCAGATTCCGACATTTGCGATTCTATAGTGAAGATAAATGTAACCCTAATGTTAATTATTTAAGTATGTATATTTTACTATAAAACTAACCAATACTCGCTTCATAAAAATAGCATTCCTTATAGTAGGAGGGGTATTTCTAAGCTAAAATATTCTTAAGGTTCAGAAAAAATTCAACTATTCTTTTAACTTTTTAGTGTTTTGGAAAAAAATTATATACAAAATAAAACTAAATTATACCTATGATGAATACACAGCAAAGTTATTTTTTCTGTAATGTGCGACTATAAACGCTTTAGATATGTTTTATAAGATCTAAGTTGCTTAAAAATATCGAAATGCCTAGTTCCATAGCTTTTGCAGGCGAATTCACCCATTATAATTTTCAAGGACATCATAATACTTTCCTCATTGATCTAAATTGCTGTTATTTGATAGTTTGTGCATAGTACATACAAGATTTAGATTTTTTCGATGTATTTGCATATCACTATATAAAAAATATAATTCTGATGAAAATGTTAAATATAATCATAAAATAATTTTATGTCCTCTTATCATTATACATGTTATAAAACTTTAATATATTGCTTTTATTAAGGTTGAATAATTTTTCATGCTTGCTTATCTTTTTTTATGAAAATTATTATCACTATTTTCCAAGATATTTTCATATTAGTCTTTGCAAATTTTGCAAATTTTTATAATAACTATTATAATTAAACTATAATCTAAGTGAGCAAAGATTGCTACTTCATTTCATGTTTTATATCCAAAGCATTAGCTAAATTGAGATGAAATCTTATTTTTTCCATAGAACTAAAGGCCCTTACTTTTTTTATAGCCCTAATGATATTTTGATCTAATATTCTGAAAAATTGATTTTCTTTCTAATATTTGAGACGATAAAGTTTGTGAATTTATTTTTTCTACTTGACTAATTCTCCCAATAATCAAAATTTAATTTTCGTATGTATAAATACTCATTCCTTCAAGAGAATAAATGTATATAGTAGGAAATAGAAGCAAAAATAAATACAATTTTGTCCAAAAACAATAAATTTCCCATATTTGAAGTGATTCCTGATATGCCCCTCTGCTTTTAAAATTTCTTAAATGATAAATTATTCTAAAGGGCTCTGCTTCTAATTATTACATCAATTTTTTGTATAATACTCCTTTCTTGGTTGTTTTCATTTACGCTTACTAAAGTGATAATATAATCAGTATGGATTAGACCATCCCCTCAAACAAGACTTTATTCCTATAATTTTACAATACCGAAAGATTTCTAAATAAATCCTATAAAGCTATTATTTATATTTCTTCATTGACTTTACTTCAATCTTCCAAAATCTATTTGCGTAGAAATTTTATATAAATAGTTCAATGTAGTATCAAAAGAAGTTCATAGTAGGAAAAGAAACACTTGTATCCAGGCCAAAATAATGAAATTTAAAAACATTAGAAATTTTATAAACTTAAATGGATGCGAAAAATATTTTAGATAGTTAAATTAAACAAAAAACAATCATTAGACCTTTATAAATCTGGTATACAAAGAAAAAATATACTTATAAATCTTAAATAGTCATAAGAAAACTATTATTGCTTGAATATGTTTAAAACAAAATCTTATACTGTTATTTTTTGAAATATGATTACTAAATTGGAAAATCTTCGCACAGATATTATAATTTTTGTCACTACTTGATTTAATTTTGCTTTTTTAAAAGCTTTAGTTATAATTATTTCCTTTTTAAGAATTACTCTTATTTTTTTATCTCTCTTGGAAATATTTACTATAGTAATATCTTCTAATATATTATAATTGATTTTAGCTTTCTTTTCGTAAGCTTTCTGTTTTAAATAAATTATAGCAGGTCCTAGTTAATTTATGTTCACATTAGGTTTCTTATATAAATATTTCTTAACATTAAAAAGTAAAAAATGAGAGATATGCATCATCTGCGAATTGATTTTTTAGCATGTAAGTAAGTCATATATATAGTTAAATAATCTTGGGTACTAAAATTAAAAACAAAAATTGATAGGAATAAATTATATATAGTAAAAAATTGTATTACAAGCTTAATGCAAATTTTAAGATTGGATATTTCACACCATAAAATATGATATCTTATAAATCAACTTATAATGAATTGTATAAGAAGACGAAAAGCAAAAAATCAAAACAGTACCAAGTACTTTATTTCTCTTTCCCCAGTTAAATCAACAATAATGCCTCCTCTTGTCTCCTTTTCTCCTGGGGGAAATAGCAATCTTAGTCCTTTGAATTTTCATCCAAGAGTAAAATGCACAATGCCTAATTCGCCAAGGCTTATCATAGAGTGTTCAAGCACTAAAAACAGATTGGCTTTACCGGAAAGCAATCAAAAAAAACATAATTTTTTCAAAGAAGACATGACAATTGCTTTAAAAGGTTTATCTGGCACCCGAAATCACATCATAGACATTGAAAGAAATCCTCAGCAATGCGAATTATTTTAACAAAAATTAATCTTCAGATTTCATATTAAGCAAAATTTGGTTACATTTTTTTAATACTTAATCATATAATTTTATTTAAAACTCATCATTTCTAAAGGGAGCGAACACTAAAACTACAAATATCTTTAAAGTCAGTCAAATTCTTCTTATATAATACTAAATTATTATAAAGAAATCTTTTAATTAGAAATAAAAGTATTATATTCACATTTATTAAAATTTGATTAAATAATTTGAATCTTGAGGTTTACGAAAATTAAGTGTTATAGGGAATGATTATAAGATTATTAATATTTGATTATATGTGTAAATTTATATTAACAGAAAAAAAATATATAAACTTCTATTAGAAATACAAGAATATCTACTTATTGGGTATTTAATACTAAGTTTTTTAAGTATGAAGACTTATTTAGAGATGAAATATAAAGGTTTTAGTCTTATAATAAATAAATAATTAAACTATATTAAAGTATAAAGTATATAGACTAAAAATTATAGTAATCTTAATTAGAACTATATTTATTTAAGATTATAAAGTTTAAAGTTTAAAGTGGGTGATAGTTAAGGTGGCATGGTTTAAACCTTGTCCGATCAAGGTTTGTTTGTCCTAAGATCTCTTTCTTTAGGCAGATTCGGTATATTAAACCACTCGTTATCGCTGGTTATGTGACTCTTTATTAAGATTATGTTTAAAGAGTTAATATGAAAATATGAAGAAGCATGCCAAATCTAAAAGTAATATCTGGTTTATTTAAAGTGAATACTTGCTATAAGTGAAGCTATAAAAATTTTAGGATTAATAAAGTCACTTTTTAGCAAAAGATGAAGAATATGAAAATTTAGAGTGATTATTTGAATGATAAAGCATCATATAGCAAGTAAATTTTAGGGCTAATATTATAACATAGTAGATTATGTGATCATATTTTTATTATATCAAAAGTATTAGTTTATGGATTTTAAACTTATTAAAATTAGTCAAAAAGTTAAGCAATGATTCAAAGTATTAATAAAATTCAGATTAATATTTCTTAAAGATTATAAATTTTAAACAGTCAATATTCATGCAATGTTTAGCTATCTTTTGTAACACCCAAAAGCTGATTAGCTATTTTTCATAGTTCGTATTGGTATAAATTGTTATATCAGATAATATTTTGTATGGAAAGAACATAATGAATTTTATACACAATTTTTTATCACCTTCATATGATATTATATGTTTTATCTATCTTTTTTATAGATATTTTGACTTTCAACTATATAATATTTGATCAAGTTTAAAAGACTTAAGTCAAACATATATAGTAATTTATAAATTTCGCTAGAAAATTTTTTAACTAACAAAAAATCTAGGTTAGTTATTAAAGTTTATAATTTGTAGTATAATCGCTCAGCTTGATTGCTCAAAATATTTCAAATCATAACAAATAAATTTCTATTATACCTTAAAACTAATATAAATAGCACACCCATCATTCTATTGCTAAACTGAATTCTCATCTATAAACTATATTGAAAAATTCGTAATGAAATCACATAAATAATATAATCAACTTCACATTTTAAAGCTAAAGTCTTACCTTTACTAGTAAGATACTCATAAAAAGTTTTTATTAGAATTTTTAGACTATAACAATCAATATTAAGAAATAATAAAGTTTTATCATATAAAGTCTAAATGCTTATATTTATTATGTTATTTAACTCAAATTTCATCAAGATATTGCATATTATAATTATGTTTTGTTGCACTAAAAATAAGCAAAAACAAAAGGGAACAGAAAAATATTACATTTCACTATCTCCTATGAAAGGAAGTTCACTTTCTGATATCAGAGTTGGATCAGATTATTCAACAAACACTAATACTTTGAGCCCTCATTACAGCACAAAAACTTTATTTAAACAATCTTTCAAACCTGTTTCAAGCAAGAAAAATAAAATAAAAACTGAATTTTTTGAAGATATAAAATCACAAAGTATATCGAGTCTGAAGCTAAAAGAGGAGTCTGAACAAAATATTTATAGTCATAATCGATCTAGGCATTGCGAAGTTTTTTAAATAAAATTAGCTTAGTTAATCAAAATTAGTGTGTTTCATTTTTCTTGATTTTCATGAAGTATCCAAATACTAATATGAGATTTACAATCTTTTTTTATATTATTATATAAACCTATATAGCAGAATATTAACATATCGATTCTTTAGATTTTGATTATGTGAAATACTTATTATCTCAGAAATTATTTCTATGCTGAAAATTTGAATATAAAAATAAAAAATGATTGAAATTTGCTTTCATATCCTTGATTTATTATAATGAGTTTCCATAAATCGAATTTATCTATAGGAATGATTAATATAGTTGCATATATTAACAATTGATGCATTTTATCGATTTTTCATTAAAATGTTTATTGCATACCTTTGATTTGCTAAATAAACTGAATACTTAAATATATATATTGATTATAAGAGATAATTAGATAAAACTCTACCTCACTAATTATTTTATAAATGATTTTTACTTAAAATACGAATAAACTAACTTCAACAAGTTTTTATTGCACATGTTTAAATTGAAGATAAGAAAATACAGTATTACTAATAAAAAATCAAAAAACAGCAGGCTTTGATAAAAATTAAGAAATTATATCAAAAATTCTACTAAAAACCTCAAAAGAAACAATATATCAAATAACTATAAGTATTAACTGATGTAAGGTAGCAATTCAGTATACAATTTACAAAGATAAACTATATACTCGAAGGCTTCAAGATTATTTTATATAATGTGATAAATTATACTAAGACCGAACTTGAAAATCAAAATTAATTGAAGTAATCTTGTATAACTACATAATCAAAAATATCTCAAGTGTATAAAATCTGGTAAAATTGCATATCAGAAATATCTCATATGCATAATACATTCTAAACCTAACTTTTTAACATAGTCAAACCTAAAAACCAAAAATACGCTAAGCTAACAATAAAAGCAAAAAAAATAGTTTTTCCTTAACACTCACACTTCTTAATATATTTAATTAAAAGTTCACCTATTCAATACTCAAAGTACTTTTTAATATTTTTTCCCAAAGAAATCATTCAAAATTTATCGATTTTCCCAATATTTCAACTTAGATTTTAATTTTAATCCCCAAATAATCACTCACAGCTATTTAAGCAACCCTCAAACAAGATAGCTTAAAAAAAAATCACTACAAGGTCTATACAATAACTTTCTAAATAATTACATATAAAAATGTCTTCATCCATATCCACAGGCGTTACATCCAATCTATACAACATGTCGAACTCAAGGCCGAATGATTGGAAACTAGATTTAGACTTGGAGTCAACTATCAATAAAGATTCCTTCTCAAGTATATTCAATGAGTCTAGTATCGATATGCAACTTATACCTTTCTTAAATTTGCCCAATAGTGAAAGTATAGCTCAATATAGTATGTTATTTAAAGATAATTGCCCTTACGAAGATTACTCAGAAGAAGATGCTCTAAAGACAATACAAGAATTAGCGAAATCAGTTGAAGAACTTTCAGAGAAAATCAAATCCCAGACTCAGATGATCAATGGAATAATAAGTGCTGATGAAGTCAGAGATCGAATTGAATTAAAATTGAAAATCAAAAATGTTATTGAAAAAGCTAAAAGTAAGACTAAGAAAGAACAGGCATGCCAAGTTTTTTAATATTATAAGGAAAATATATTATGAGATTGTGTAATTAGATAAATATTTTTTGAGATGTTTTTTTATGAAGCATTTTAGAGTTTTTAGTACATTTTGATATGTGTTTATTATTTTATTAGTTTTATTAATATGTTTGAGAGTGAAGTAAAAGTTATATGATAGATTTTTGTTTAAATAAAAAAAAATTCATAGAATTGTTGTAATTTTCAGGTTTTTAGAGAAAAGCTTTGGGTTTCTTTGATGATATACTATTTAAAGTATATTGTATAAGTCATATAATTTGAATGCACTCCTCTGGTTTCTAAATTTTATATTCGATAAAAGTAAAAAAGAATTGTATAAATTTCTCAGATTTAACATAAAATCACCTATACTATAAAATTTTATTCTTTGAAAGAGCATTTTAGATATAAATGTCTTAGGCATTTTACTTCAGCATTTGGTATCATTATTTTANAAATTAATATAGTTGCATATATTAACAATTGATGTATTTATCGATTTTTCATTAAAATAGGTATTCCATGCCTTTGATTTGTTAAATAAACTGAATGCTTAATTATATATATTGATTATAAGAGTTAATTAGATAAAGTTCTACCTATATTAAATATNTCAGCATTTGGTATCATTATTTTATCTAAAATACAGTCGAGCCTGTCTATATTTCACACCTAGAACCCAGAAAAAGTGTGCATGCCACAGGTGTGCACTGTGCAAGTTATCTATCAATGCAATATAGACAG
>MPUH01000631.1:0-42615 GCA_001970955.1 Stentor coeruleus
AACTAATTAGAAATATGATCATTTGAATAGTTATGGTGATTTAATATTTAGCTTTATACAAAAAAATACTACTTTTTGTATATAAAAGCCTATTTAATGCATTTTATTAATTTAGCTTTATACAAAAAGATTTTAAGTATAAAAATTATTTCTATAAATATATAAGTTTTTATCCTATAAACTAAAACCATCTTTAAGTATTCCTGGATAATTTTTTTCCATTCATCTTATCTCTTAAACTACGAACTTCTTCATAAAAAACATAAATTTTATATTCTGGTATAAGCACTAAATATTCAGAAACAATCCTCATGTAAATCGAAAATAGTTCAAAATCATCTAAAGCATTTTCCATTCTTTCAACATAACAAAAAATCTAGCATCTTTCTAATCTACCACATAAAACTGTATCTAGTAAAGCTTTACAAGAATATATCCTTTTGCTTCTATTTAATGAGATTCTAAAATTATTCACCAAAGGGATTTTATCATAAAAATACATATACAAAGCATTTGTCATGAAATCATCAAAGCTTTCTTTATTTATTTTTATATCCAACATACTTTTACAGTCTTTAATAATTTTTTTTTTGGTAAACCATTAAGCCAAATAATTGTTGGATGATCATTACAATATTTAAGTAAATCTACAGCGAATTTATTAGCAGATAACCAACTTGTATCTTTCAAGTATATTTCTAAATCAATTAATTGTGGTTTTAATGATAAGTATTTTATAAGAACTTCAGCATATAAAGCTGATGCTATTTCAAATAATTGAGCTTGGATAACGATTTTTTTTATATGGTTAGAAGTTTCATATGTAATAATATCATCAAAGCAAGAAATTGAGTTATTCGAAAATTTAAGTTTTTTTGCACTTTTTATTTGAGAAATCAGCTTGTAATAATTTTTATATTTCACAATTTGTGCATCTCTAAGAAACATGTAAATAATCTATTAATTTTTCTCTGAAGTATAAAATAAAGCCTTTAAAGCTAAATTTATACTCAAATTTGTATGTAAAAGCATTAAAATAATCACTAGTTTTTTCATATTCCCTCTCTAAACAGATTTTGCATTTGTTAAATTCAATCCACATCATTTCTAATACTTGATG
This sequence comes from Stentor coeruleus, assembly GCA_001970955.1. Classification (NCBI taxonomy): domain Eukaryota; phylum Ciliophora; class Heterotrichea; order Heterotrichida; family Stentoridae; genus Stentor; species Stentor coeruleus. The sequence continues at coordinate 1,121 of MPUH01000631.1, forward strand.
ATATGTCAATTGATAATAAATACCAATTAAGCTCTTTTTCTGAAAAAAATATTTTTTCTAATCTTGAAAGTGTATAAAAGCTTATATCAATCAAACCTCTTTTATAAGAAATATGAGTACGACGTAAATCAAGTATTTTAAGCTCTGGTAATTTATCAAGTTGCAATTCAAAACTTGATGGATAATTAAAAAAAACTGTGAGTGAAGAAAGCTTTGGTAAATATTTAACAGCTTGTGGTAAGCTTTTGCAGAGTAATTTTGCTGACGATAATTGACTTAGGATAATTCTTGATAGAGTTAAGAACTTTTTATTCATTAAAGATACTCTTTCTAAGATCTCATGTAGATCGAGATAAGAGAATATATAGGTGTAAAATAAATGGGGTTTGAATAATGTAGATAGAGCTATTTTTTGGGTGTTTTTATAAAGTAGGTGATAATTTTTTTAAATTGATGGAGAATGATAATACTTAGGTTGTGTAGATAAATATAATAAACAATCATTAAGAGATGCGATTCAGGTAAGAACTAAAAAATTAACTATAAACGATTAAAAAATTCCAAAAAAAATATTCCCATATCCATCAAAAAAAATCATGAAGCAACCCTAAAATCCTCGTAAAATCTTAAAAATCCAAAATCCCACAACATTTAAGATTTCATATTGTTGAAAAAAATATGCTCAGTCCTAATCTTTACATAACTATATTCTCCTACCTTGAACTATGGGAAATATTAGAAAGATTATCTTTAGTTAGCAAGAAATTCAATAATCTCTGTAAAAATGCTCTTGAGCAAGTGAGATCAGCAAAACTTCAAAAACATCATCTTCTCCAAGCTTCAAAATGCTTACCAAAACTATCATTCCTTACACTTTTCCTCCCTCATTTTGAAAATAACAACGAGCCTCTAATTGGAATTGAAAATTTTCAAGAATTAAAAGTCCTTCGATTAAGTTATAAAAGAACATTATTTTTTGATATTATAAACATCATAGGAAATGATACATATTCACGTTTAGAAAAAATTATTTTGTCACCAACTGAGCTTTATGGATGTGTTAAGTTTTTAGGAACTGTGCCGACGAGTATTAGAAAAACTATTGCTATGCAGAAAAAAAAATGTGAGGAAAATTCTGATCAAGAGTATTTAGAAAAAATCGAAGATATAGACAAATCCTATGAGGCTAAGCTTGAGTTTTTTCTCACATTTGGATACTTTATTGAAATATTTAGGAAAAAAGAAAAGTATTTATCGTATCTTCATTTGACAGATAATATTCATTTTATTGATTTAAGTGAATTTGATTCTGATGATGTTAAAAAATATAGTAAGATTTTTTCTGAAATTAAGAATGCAAAAAAACTTGAACTACCAAGTTTTAATATAAATTTTTTAGAGAAAATGATAAAAAATGATAAATCTTTCCAAATAAAACAAATGATGATTTCGATAGAATGTACAGATGAAGGTAAATCAGATTTATACTCAGAAGTATTTTTAAGATATATATCGACTAAAACACAATTAGTTGAACTTGATATAAATATGTATGATAGTTATATCTCAAATTTCAATTGGCATGATATAAATAACTATACTATTACTTTGATTATGTATTGTATTAATCAACCATCAATAAAATGGTTTAATGGCCTTCCTATAAAACATTTAATCAAAGATACCAAAGGGATATTAGAAATAAGGATTATAAAAAATGATAGTATCAATAAATTGACTTATAATCTTTATAGGTATTTTTATGATAAATTACTGTTGATTGATAATTTTAGGGTCAAATTCAGTAATGATTATACAAAAAACTATTCGAAAAAAGCATTAAAAGATGCGATAATGTCTAGAGAACTAGAAATTATACCTATTTTTAGTTATCTTGAAAGAGTAAAAAATGTTGTGGATAACTTTGAGTTGTTTTCTATTTTCGCCAATGTTTTGACTGAAAATTTTTCTGATTATTCGACATACAAGGAAAATACAATTTGCTATGAAGAGATTGTTAGTTTTAGACAAAGATTTAAAGAAAAACTAGTTTTATAATTAGGAAGTAGTTTATTAAATTCATAGAAAATAAACCTATAAGCTGATGATAATCTTAATTATTAATAAAGATATTTAATTTCAAGTATAGGTTTTATATAAGATTTAGTCTAAATTGTTTAGATAAAGTTTTATGTTAATAAAAACAATCCTAAAACCGCAAAACACAAATCCTAAAAACTAAAAAAAATTCACATCTTTCCTCGCCATATAAAACCCCATCACTATATCTCCCAAATATAAAAATCTTAATCATTTCATATACCAACCTATTCCATAATCCATAAAAAAATCATAAACCTTACAAATTTAACCCAATCATCTAAATTCCAATCAAAAACATCATATAATTATTATTGCGTAATCGTATTTAAACTTTCAATTCTTTTCACAAGAGCCCTGCCCCATTCAATAAGTTTTGCGGGTCCAAGTTTTGCCACAGCTTTAGCCATTAAACTATTAGCATCAGTTTGCGAATAATTATTCATAACCGTGACTCCATTTTCAATAGTAATTTTATGTATACTCAAAATAGTTGAGCTTCTCGTTGTTCCTTTAATAGGTTCTCTAATCCCTTGAGCTGCATATCCAATTATAACAACTGCATCTCCATAAATAGCGACGATTTTTTTATCAACAAAATCTGCACTAAAAAGAAGTATTTTCATAGTCCTATACAAGTAATATTCACTAAAAATATCCCCTTTTATAATTTCCATACTACTTACATGAGTATCCCATTGAGGTCTTTGTTCACAGCTATTAAGTTGTTCGATAAGTAATTTTAAAGGTATATAAGATTTGAATTTCATAGTATGAGCCATTGGGTAATCTTTATTAAACTCAGATTCATCAATTTTTTCTATTGACATCCAATCAACAGATTTTACTAATTGCCAAGTTTTTATTGACTCAGAATATGAAAGAATATATTCAGCATGAGAATCATGAAAATCTGATAAGGGTTTGATGTTTAGAGATGATGCTTCTTGGAGTAATAAACTTAATGATGGGGTAAGCGATTTTTGTAGTTCGACTTTTGAGGAATCAAGATCTGATGGTGTTAGAGTTTTTTCTACTTTCTTGTAGATCTCGTTGGAGAATTTTTCAGTGTTGCTGATTTCTTTATTCCCTTCATCTCGACTACTGCAACAACCCATTTTAGTATTTTTTATACCGTTTTATATGGAATGAAGGGTTTTGGTGAAGGTGAAGAATGAATTTTGGTAGGATTAGAGGGGATGAGGAATTATTGATGGATTTATGGTTTTTTGGAAGTTGGGATATATAATGAAGTGTAGAGTATTGCATGGCTTGGTATGAGGATTTTTTTATAATGTAAAGATATAGGTTTGTTATGGTTATGGGATGGATGTTGAGGCTATGGTGTAATAAAGAGAAGTATTTTTTTATAATGTAAAGATATAGGTTTGTTATGGTTATGGGATGGATGTTGAGGCTATGGTGTAATAAAGAGAAGTATTTTATAAGTAATTTTTTTTTAAGATTAAGGGCTAGTGGATTAATTTGAAAAACAAGAGTTTGATATAAAATTATAATTAAGGTTATATAAAAGTAACTCAGTATAATAATCAAATCATCTAATTTACTTTGACTTTTATTCTTATTCCATTCTTATTCCATTCTAAACCATATTCCATATACATCTCCCCTACCGTCCTAGTCTTAATCTTAAACATATGCATTCAAAAAAATCACCTTCCTTCAAACATATCCATCACATCACAAACTTCCCACATAACAAAACAATTAAAATAGACACCCAATTCCTCAAAGCTTTTTCTAAACTTAATCATAAAAACATATAAATATCCTAATATCTCCAACATAATCCCTTAAAAAAAAACTCTAAAACCCAAAATATCTACTCGAAACCCTCACAAGCTTTTATTACAAACCTTCATCTTTAACTAAAAATTACAAGTTTCATTTATCATCTTTTCTAAAAAATGACTACAAATCCTATAAAGCCAAACCAAAACTCTGATCTTCCCATCATAAACATCAGCTCAAGTGTCTCTTCCAAGCCTCCTGTCCAAAAAACCCCATCTCCCACTTTGAAAAACCTAAAAATCGAAGATTTAGAGCGAAAAGTTCAAGAACTTGAAGAAATAAACACAAACCTCAAACGAAAATTCGACTCAAATTACTCTGAAACCCTACCAGTTAATATCAAAGATGCTTTTAATGAGCTACAAAACGAGCTCCGTAAGCAATTTAAAATGAATTGCATCATGTATAAAACTCAAAGACTTATTGAAGAAAACACTGAAAGACAAGAAGAAATGGTCGCTTATTTTCATAAACTCCAAGCCAAATCTTCAAGAAAAAAGGTTAAAAACTATACTACCCTACCTTCAATAAATAACCTAAAAAGCCAAAAACAAGACAAATCATTAGGGCTTATATCAAACCTAGAATCTTTAGAAGCAGAACTTAAATGTTTAAAAGAAGATATTTCATCTAAAGAAAAACAACTGAAATTGCTGGATACTTTTTTAAAACAATATGAAAACGAGATAAAATCATTAAATATACTTAAGGAAGATAAAGATTTTCATATAAGAAATGTCATTTCTCCTAATGCAGCGTTTTTGAAACAGACTGGAGGTATAGAGAAAATCTCATCGGATAAAGAATTTAAGAGGACTAGGCCACGTTTCCATTCTGATAAGAGAATTAGATGCCCTGAATTTCAAGAGAATATATTAAGATTTTCGGGGAAATTAGAAAAGATTAATCAGTTGGCTCCGATTTCGAGATATGAGAAAGGTACGGTTGGGCCTTCAAAGATTTTTGCTAATATTAATTTGAAACCTGGAGATTTTGAACAGACCCATAATTTTACTAGAGAATCAGTGAGGAATTTGCAGGGGTTGGGTAATAAGTAGTAAAGTGTTTATTTTTGTTAAGTTTTAGAGATGTTGATTAAAGGATTTGGATTTTTTTTTTTTTTGAATGTTGTTGTTGATGATTAGGAGTTTATGATTGGGGTTGTTAAGAGAGACTGTTTTGAAATATGATAATAAAATGTTTTTTTTGGGTTTGTGGTTTTGTTAGATTTTAATTTTTTTGTATAAATCAGTTTAGTGAGAATTTGTATTAAAGTTCTTGTATGCTTGATGATTTTATTAAGATACTAATTGAAGGTTATATATTTTCATAGATGCTTATCACATGGGGAAATTTTCAGAGTTTTATATTTTGCCAAGTATAAAACTTGATCTGAAATACCAGTTTAATAGATGTTTATCTATTTAACTTATGTTAATTTCCTTACTCTATATATAAGAATATAAACTATTAAAACTGTGCTTATCTTTATCATTTATATAAAACATTATTCAAAACAACTTATATTCTCAAACACTATTCAAACTTTCAAAATTCATCGATATCAAAAATCATATTTCCCTTCTCTCCATATCTTTTACTACACACAAAATTTATAAAACCTATAATCCCAATCCAATATCCAAACCCTTCTCTCTAATTATAATTTTCCTAACACCTTCAAAGTTAAACCAAAATCTAAAAATCCATAATCCATAATCCTAAACCCTACATCCTAACACCCTTTCATAATCATCAACAAATTATCAAACCCATAATCTTCTCACAAAACCCTCTTCATATTCAAAAGAGAAACAATTACCTAAAACTTCACATCCTAAACCTCCTCCAATAAAAAACTCCTTATCCAAATAATTTCCTTTTCACTTTAACCTTCCAACAAATCTAATTACTTTAATTTTATAATATTTAATATTAAGCTTATATCAAAGCTCCCAATATCCCATTCATTAAAAAAGCACCTAATAATTCATACTACTATCTCCAGATACCCCTTGGCTGACAATGCTTTTTTTCTGAGAAAAAAACACAGGATCGGAAAAAGTTGGAGGGTTGTCTTGCTGAAAGCTTTCAAAACAGCTTTGTGGGCCAGCAAAAGTTAATACTGTCACCTGACCTTTAGTTTCTCCTTTTGGTTCTATATCAGTGTTTTTAATACTTTTCTTATCTCCCTCAAGTATTTTACTATGGCAACAATTTCCCATTTATAATCAAATTGAATAGTATTGGTAATAATGGATTTTTTAATATCTTTATTGAAGTCATGTACACATTTCAAAGCAGTTTATAAGATGGAAGAGTATTTGGCTTTGCTGAATTCAATAAAACCACTTGGTGACTATCCTGTAAGCTCAAGTTTTACTGATTTTTTAAAAAGTACAGTGATATGTTTGCATAATGATTATGCTTTTCCTTGTGATTTTGTTGTTAGGGTTAGGCATAATCATTGTAGTTTGGTTGATGCAACAATTTCTATGATTTTATCTAAGAAAAACTCGGATAATGGGTTGAGACTTGAGGAACCTGTGCAAACTTTGGGATACTCGTTGTATAAGGTTAGTGGAAATATGCGGAAAAACCCAATGGTTACACTTACTTTGAAANATGCTTTTCCTTGTGATTTTGTTGTTAGGGTTAGGCATAATCATTGTAGTTTGGTTGATGCAACGATTTCTATGATTTTGTCTAAGAAAAACTCGGATAATGGGTTGAGACTTGAGGAACCTGTGCAGACTTTGGGATACTCGTTGTATAAGGTTAGTGGAAATATGCGGAAAAATCCAATGGTTACACTTACTTTGAAAAGTCCTGAGTGGGAATGTTTGCATAAGTATATTGGCGATGATCTTACTATGCATCTTATCCAAGGCGAAAATCTTAGTATTTTCATGAAAAATGCAGACTCCTTAATCCAAGTCATCGGGACAAACATCGCGAAATTCCTCAAACCCAAAGAACCCAAAAACAAAAACCTCCTTAGTCTAAAAAAAATGAAGGACTTCAAATCTAGTAAAAAATTCCAAGAAGACTTTAAACTTAAACAAGATATCTTAAGCAAACTCCCCCCAATCAATAAAATCAAAATGCTCTACAACCCCCTTATTAGGAAAAAATTCAAACTTTCAGCTAAAAACCCTCTAAACCTCCCCCCCATTCAGGCGGGACCAGCAATAGCTAAAAAAATCCTAGGCCCGCGCAGTAAAAATAAATACCTTTTTACCTTATCTAAATTTTTCGGTAAATTTACTTATAATTACCAAAGGCAAAATATAGGTTCACATATAAACAAACATTGTCCAATGCCAAAAGATTTCAAAAAATCATTTGCTCAGAATCTTTCAGCTGATTTTTCTTTTGAATGGCTTTTTTCTAACAACTGTTCCTTAACTTCTGTTGGGACTTTCCTTATAACTCTAGTTAAAAAAATTGTCCCTTTAGAGTTACTTGGTAGTCGACATAATATGAAATCTTTACAAAAAGGGATGATTTCATTTCTTAAATTGGGTGTTTGGGAAAAAATATCTTGTGCGGCGATTTGTAGTAGGTTTAGAATGAAAGATTTTAAATGGATTCATGAATCTGCTGATACTTCTCGAAGACTTTTGGTTGGTAAAATTGTTTCATATATTTTTAATGACTTTGTTATACCTTTATTACAAGTATCTTTTTATGTAACTGAGAAACAACATGATAATACAGCGCTTTTTTTTTATAGGAAACCAGTATGGGCGATTATTACTTATAATGTGAATCAGAAATTGGAAAACTCGAAGTTTTTTAGTATGCTGACGATTGAAGAAAAAAAAAGATGGGAAGATTTTACGAAGTTTCCCCCAGCAAAACTTAGGGTGCAACCTAAAGTTAAGGATTTTAGGCCGATTATGCATTTTAAGTCTAAAGTTAATGTCTCGCCTAATGTCCGTTTGTCAGGGAATAATCTTATTGCTGGTCTGCCACAGATATTAAGGGCATGTTTGGTGGATTTAGATAAACATCCTAAGGATCGAGTTTTGTCTTCATATCAATTCCAAAATATTTCTGATAAAATCATGTGCCTGGACTATCCTTCAATTATTGGAAAACTCACTGATTTCCAAAAAGCTTGGCAAGATAAAGGTCGCCCTGAACTATATTTCATGTGTATGGACATCGCAAAAGCTTTTGACTCAGTGAAAATCGACAGTTTAATCCAAATGCTTGAAAACGTCGAAATACCAGTTATATCATCTTATTATAAATACATTCAACTTCTTCCACGCTTTGCTCGCAAAGCGCAAGGTCCATTACAAGGTCTTTTTAAAATGAAATATAAAAAACAAGCTGTCGATGAAGGCAAATTCCCATTTTTTAACGATATGAATTTCCGCCCACAATCAATAAACATCTTAACTTCAAGGACAAATTTTATCACATCAGAAAAAATCAAAATGGTTAGTAGGGTATTACAAGGTAATGTTATAAAATTTAATAGAAGATATTATAAAGGTCAACAAGGTGTACCTCAAGGATTACCATGTTCACCTTTATTATCAAATTTATATTATTCAAAGGTTGAACAGAGTCTTTTGCCTAGTATTTTGAAATATCAAACTAAAGATTTACTACTTATTATTAGACTGCATGATGATTATTTAATACTTAGTGATTGTAAAGATACTGTTAGTAGTGTGTTTCAGGAGATGGAGAGTATGGCGAATAGTCATAGTTTTCACTTTGCTAGCCATAAAATATCTAGTAATCTACCTGGGAACTGGGTAGAAAAACCTGATATCGAAGCTTGGGTTGGACTAGACATTGACAAAAACCTACAAATCAGCCCTCACGTGAGCGAAAACGCTAAAAAGCAAATCTCCTTTGACTTCATAGCAAGTTCCGTAAATATCATCGACCTTAAAAACAAACTCATAAAAATGACAAACCTAACAATAAATCTTCTCCGTTTTAGAGCTTCATCCCAAGAAGAAGTTTTAAAAAAAGCATTAAGTCGACTAATGAACCTTCAATCAAGTAGATTTTTAGCATTACTCAAAATAGTCCGTAAAGTATATAGGTGTAAGCATTCCTCAAATGCAATTAGTAGAATTATAGTCAACGTTGTGAAGTTCTCAGCAAAGCTTGTAGAAATCCCTGATTTTGTGAAAATCTCATTAAAAGAGTTTGTTGTTGTGTTTAAAAACACAGAATTACATTCTGTGAGCCAAAAACTTAAAGGATATTTAGGGAAATTATAATAAATATTAAGTCAGAATATACAGAGTTTTAATAGGCCATATTATGCAGTAAATAGAGAGATGGATTATATACCTTCAGTACAACAATATAATAAATCCCCACAGCCATCAAACTTTTATTCAGGATATTCCCCTGTACCAAGAAATCCGAATTTATCTCGAGTTGGGGGAAATATAATAAATTCATCAAATGATTTGAATTCCTTTACTTTAACCAAAAGGTTTCTACAAGGGTCACAAAGTGTACGCAAACTAAATAGTCCACATATAAACTCTAATCCAAACAATTTCGCTAATAGTTCTAAAGTAGTACCATCTAATCGAAGTATTTTCAATAGTAGTTCACCTGTAAAACTAGGATATGAAAGTGTGGATAAACCTTCTTATAATCTTAATCCTATTGTAACAAGCAATAACTATAGGGAAAAACAACTCATGTTAATACAACCACCAAAAGATAAAATCAAAGCTATTTTCGCAATTTATTATTTAGGATTTGGATATGATTCATCGTCAAGGAGTTTTGGTAAACCTAATGGCCTTGGGTTTCTTTTAAATGAAAATCTTTGTATGACCGCTCATTCAGTAATCCCAGATGAAAAAAGTGCTTCAGCCAGTTATGCACAATTTCATGATGGTCAAGTATTTAAATTCGACCCAAAGCGTTGTTTCGTAACATCTTCCAATTATGAATTTACCTTACTAGCTTTCCAACATCAATCAGAAACAGTTCTAAAACACTTTAAACCAATACACATAACCGAACTTTTTGATTTCCACAGAGATGATTCAGTTAATTATTTCCCACTCGATGCTTATGAGCTTAAAAAAGTTATGGACATTGACAAAAACTCCTTTACTTTCGCTTCGGGACGTAAAGAAAATCTATTTCCAGGAACAGGAGTTTTTAATAATCATTGGGTCCTCCAAGGTATGTATGTTCGAAATTCATCTTTTATCAACATTGCCATAAGAATGACCCCAATCCTAAAATTCCTAGAATCATATTTATCCCTAAAACACAATGATCTCTTAGATAAATTTTTACATTTAGATCATATGGCATATTTAGAAAAATTCCATGATAGATATTTATATTATTTTGAATGGCATGGTAAAAACATATGGCGTTATGATATTGATAAATCACAATGGGATAATATAACTTTAAGAAACCTTGAACAAATGGAAACTGAAAACCCATTATGGACTTTTCATTGGAATTCAAGACTTATATATTTACCTAATGCATCAATACTTATTATAGGAGGTAAATCTAAAGATACAGGTAATGAATGTAAAGATGTATGGATGTTTTCACCAGAAAAATATAATACTTTATCTAGATATTCAAATATGCTCACAGCAAGAGAAAGTCCAGCTTGTGTTTATGTTGAGAAATTTGTCTATATACTTGGAGGTAAACCAGGGTTAAATAGTTGTGAAAGATTATCTTTGGCTAGTAAGAAATGGCAATCTATAGCACCAATGTATTATGTTAGACATGATGCTACTGCTTGTACAGCTTTAGATGCGAATTATATTTTTGTATTTGGAGGGATGCCTTTAAATCATACTGGGAATACTATTGAAAGATATAGTTTTAAAGGTAATGAATGGGAATTACTTACGGTTTTATTACCTAGATCATTTGCTAGGCTTTGTGTATTTCCAGTTACTAATAGAAAAATTGCTATTTTAGGAGGGACAAGTAGTAATTTGGTTTTTATTTTGTATATTGAAGATAATGTTGGGGATTTAGGTACTGGGCATGATTGTAATTATAGGATTGAAGAATGTTTGAATAATCTTAATGAGATTACTGAGACTGTGTATCCTGTTGCATTTAGTAGGAAACATAATAGACTGTTTTTATTAAATTGTGCAAGAAGTGGGTATAATGGATTAACACCTGGGGTTGTTGATTTTCAGATGGAAAATTTGGATAATCCTGAAGATGGAGAGGTTGAGAATATGTCGAAGAATCTTGGTATGGTGAATAGTTTGGATAGACGTGGGGTTAGAACACCATATGATATGCAAAGATATGCTGGTTAGAGATTTTGTTTATATGATGAAACGTTTTTTTAGCTGTTGAGGATTTTGATGAGTTTTTATATGTATTTTGTTTATGAATTTATTATATGTAATTTGAGGGTTTTATATTTTTTTGGTATCATTTTTTAATTCAGATTTCCTGTGTAAAGTACGTTTATGTTATGATATAGGAATTTTCTATTGAAATATATACATGACTTTATTACAAAATAACATATTTAGCTATATTCACATAAAAAACTTAAGATTATAATAATTTATTTTCAATATTTAAAACTAATTTAATCAAATAATCTTATTAATAACACCTACTTATATAGTTAATTTTAATATAAATTCTAAAAGGCTTAGACCTTTTCATTATTACAATTTTTTATAAGCAGTTTCAATAATTTAAATACAAGTCTAACTAAAACTCATCCAAACAACACCCTAACACCCATCAACAATTTTTTAAACCTTATTCTTAACTAATCTATCAAAGAATATTATCATAAAGCCCTTAACTTTATTTATAATCACCCAAATATAAAAAATTTGAACCCTTTTATAAAAATCTAAAAGCTCGTCATGATCTTTAGTTAATTACAAAAGCTATAAACCTAGATATGATTTTTATATAAATAAAATAAGTTTATAGTCTTCTTATTGATATAAAAAGGTTTTAGCTTGAGTTTTTACTGCAAATTGATTTTTGTAGCAAAATTAAGTATACATCTAAACTTATAAAGCCTCTCAAGATTTTATACAACAAACGAAGTCTATAAAGTCTATAAATCCAAAGTTATCCAGTATTTTTAATCTCCACAGTTTTAACTATACTCTTGATTTTTTCAAGAGAACTTCAATACTTTTAAACAGGTTTTGCTAGTTTTACAATATATCTACTATAAAATATCGAAATTTTCACTTTTTTCACTATCAACAAGCCCTTGCCTACAAGATTTTAGGGTATTTTCAAAACCTAAAGTACCTTTAATCCATATTGAAATCAATCAGACGATTAGAATATAATATACTATTCATATATCTTACAATATGTACTCGCCATTCATAATCCACAATCTAAAAAAGTCACTAATTTATTAAGTAACCTTAATATGCTTCTTTGTTTGTTCTTCAGGATATTTATCATCTCCACAAATAATCTTTACTGGTTTCATTATTTCTACTGGTCTCGACGTGGAGTACATTTTATGAAGCTCACACATAAACTTCAAATATGCATTATAACTAAGTGTCTGTAAGTACATCAAATACGCTTCTCCAGACAATTCTGTTTGAGAACTTGGAAGCTTGTTCTTTTTTTCAAGCTTAGCAAAATATTTCTGTGCATGAGACCGAATCTGATTACTTGATCTGGTGCCAACACATTCTACAACCTTTTTCCAGTTTTTTCCATGCATTTGGATACCTTGTACAAATCTGGTATGCTCCTCTTTAGACCAGTGGCCTCTTTTCCTTGGTTTGTCGGAATCTGAACTAGTTTCACTCATAATATTCTAGAATAAAAAATAATAAACCTTGAAAAAATGTACAAAAACATAAGCGAAAGCTAGCAAAGTTAGCTTAGTTAATAGTCATCAGCCAAACAATTGGCAAATAAGTTAGTTAAATAAGTTTATGGAGTTTTAAGCCTTTTCTGATGAATGGTATGGAATGGTGGTTTATAGGCTAAATATTGTCTGGATAAGGAGGTTTTTAAGATTTAAAGGAAGGGTTTTAGCTTTGTAGAACTTAAAGTTGGGTGATGAGGCTGGGGGAAATCGTCTAGGAGCTTTAGAGAGGACTTAACTGAAAAAAGTGTTTTAGGAGTTGGCAGGATGAAGATGAGGAAATAGGATGAGATTTCTAGTTTGATAAGGGGAATACTATGGAATTGAAGGTTTTCTGACATAGAAAAACTAGGTTTTTAGAAAGCAATTTTTCTTTGGTCTAGACCACTAAGTTCATATATTTCCCACTAAGCAAACATAAGCTAGCATTTTCAATGATAAGTAAGCATAACTTTAAGGACTTTAAAGTTTTTACACTTGTTGGTAAAACCTTTAGTTAACTGAGGTTTTTTATATAAAAAACGTCACATTAGGATATTGGAGAAAGCTGAAGCATAGTAAATTCTTGTCAAGAATATGGTTTAAACACATAAAACTTAACTTAACTTATTTTTTTTGCTTTAGTTTATATATTTCAGAACCAAATCTCAAGTGCTAGTACCATTTATTAGAATAATTCATATTGTTTTTTTTTAAATCTTTCTCGTATCTTCTTAGCTTATAGGGTGAGACTAGAAAAAATTGTTATAAAGATATAGGATGGGAAATAAAAGAAAAATAATCGATATTTATTATGAGAAGTACTAAGGATTTGAATAAAATTAGAGATTTATTATGTATAAAAATAAGAATAAAGGGTAAGAGAAAAGTTGGAGGAGGACTAGAAAAACAAAGATTTAAAAAAATAATGGATGATTGATTGATTTATATGAAGATTGTTAGGAAATTATGTTTGAATAAATTAAATTTTTGCCTATAGCTTTTACCAGTAAGTCAGTGAAAAGGGAAAAATACTTGAATTGGGCATTGAAGTTATTTTATTGAGTGCCTAGAGTTTTTAAAGTTATAAAACAGGGTTTAGGATTATTTTTAAGGGTCTTAAAGAGATGAGAAAGTGGAGTTCGAATACAATTTTCTACAGCTTTAAATATGAGAAGAGAGGCTGCAGGATTATAAAGATATAGACTAACAGAACTATATATATTAAAATCATAGTTAGGTCAAACAATTTCTTATCATTTTAATAAAAATAGTCTTTTACAAAGTATATTCTTTTTACTTTCGATATAAAATAGAGATAATGACGAAATGAATCTTTGAAGTAAATATGTGATCGTTTTATTATGTAATAAGAGTAAATAAAATACAATTGGTAAAAAAATATGTTAGAAAAAAAAGCATATAAAGNATACAATTGGTAAAAAAATATGTTAGAAAAAAAAGCATATAAAGTTTTTACTGTAAAATTTCGTAAGATTATTAGAAAGAGTTTAATGTTATAAAGTAAAATATTATCACTAAGATTAAATAGCAAAGTGAAAACATCCGCAAGAGAATTTAATTCTAGAAGTTCAATTAGGCATTTAAGTATTATTAATATTTTTGAAAAGATTATTTAGGACTTATTTTTTTGTATCATATGATTTAGCTTGCAGATTTATATAAAATACTACTCATCAAATTATTCAAATTTTCATTAGTAGTCAATAAACCAATTTTAATTAATGGATAAATGCTTGCCTTTGCTTTAAAAGCTCAAATTTTTATATAGAGAGAAAAAATTAGAAAATACTAATTCACTAAAACTAAAAATGATCTGAAATTCATAGTTAAAATACATCAAAAGTTAAAACATAAAAAATAGTAGGGAATACAAATTAATATTAGTAAAATGTATAAGATAGTTTATATATAATTAATATATACTATAACTGATACTATTATTTTTTTGATTTTCTATATAAACTACTTTTTTATATAACAATAAAAATTTTAGTATTTTGCCATGGTATAAAATAATCTAAAGACAACTTCAAGCATACTATGCTATTTTTTTTCACTATATAATAAAGTAGAACTAGTAAAAAATCACAAATTATTCATAATAAAAAGTAGTAAAATACTATCAACGATTAATTAAGGTGTTAATATGTGTAATTTTCTAATAATCATTATGATATTTGTGAATAATATATTTAATATATAAAGATATAAAATTTCTTCAAATCATCAGTAAAGTAATACTAATTTTGTACTACCTCGCTATAATTTTCCATAACATATTCTAAACTTTTTCTCTATATAATCCCAATATCCACACATTATTCTTTTGATATTTACAAATTTACTTATCGCATCTCCAAACTCATCCCTATTATTACAAATCATATAAAATCCTCAGTTTTCAAAAAATGTTATTCCTCATCTAAACAGACTAAAAATTATGACTTTCTATATCAAAGCCAGCATTAAAAATCAAAATCTTCTCTATAAAAACACAACCATTTATAAATAAAATAATCATGAATGGCCATGACGAAAGTAAAGAAGAAAACAACATGCTTGACTCTGGAGTGTAACTAATAAATAGCGCTATAGAAAAGCTCAAAGCCCAAAACGAAAAACTCCGCAACGAACTTAAGGTCCTTAGCAAAGCTCTGGACGAGACCCTTGAAAAACAGAAAAAACAAGATCGGAAAAAAGGAAGAGTACCTGTAAGAGAAGAGCCAAGTAATGAAACTGAAAAAGAAATCCAAGTGGCTTTTGCTAAGATAAACAAATACAAAAAAGATATCGCGAGTATGAAGAAGCAACTTGATGGGAACCTCAACGAAGCTCGTATAACTGACCTTGAGAACCAGTCGCGGTTCCTCTCAAAACGTATCCAAGAACTTGAAAACGAGAATTCGGCATTACAGAAAATCGAACGAGAACAAAAAAAAGCTTTAGATGTAGCAAGTAATGCACAGGGATACCCAGAAAAACTTGATAGTTTACGTCAAGAAATCAAAACCCTTAAAGAAAAGTACCGAGAGCTCCAAACAAAACAAAAACAAGATGAAAAAGTCCTCAAAGAACAACATGAAAAGTGCGTTGACTTAGAAGAAAAATGCCGTAAACTCAAAGGTATCATCAGACAAAAGAAAAATGAAGAAGATGAGCCTAAAGTTGTCGAAGTGACTGAAAAAGATATAGTTGAACTTGAAGATAAAATCAAAGAAACTGAACAAAAGAAAAAAGAAGAAGAGAGGAAATTGAAAAAACGTATCAAAGATCTTGAAAATCAAATCAATGAAAGTAAGCATAATATTAATATGCTTAATGTAAAGCTTAAAGAAAAAGATCAAGAATGCAGATTAAGCGTTTTAAAAATCAAAGAACTTAAACGTGCTGTTAGACATAATCAATTAAAACCATTACCAAAAGCTCCACCCAAACTTGAATCAAGATCAAATGAACATAATGAAGAAGATAAACGAATGCATGATACTGACCAATACCGTCGGGATAGTTCTGAGAGTAAAAACAAGGCAATAAAAGACCGATCTAGATCATCAAGTTCGAAGTCTTCGAAAAAATATAGTGACGATGATAGGTATTAATAGAAAAATAATAGAAAATAGTTATTATCAAGAAAGATTTATATTGGGATTATTATTGAGAATAGGTTTTAAGGTAAAGATAATAAGTCTTTTCGGCTAGAGGTGTATATATTTGTGATTGAAGATGCGATTTTTTTAACTTTGAATATAATGGAAGATTATGTGAGTTTAGATTTTTTAAAGATTTATTATATAGTTTAGATTTGAATTATGGCTTTTGAAGGACTATTTAGATTAGAGAAGCTGAGGATTTAGAATATTTTGATATGAGGTTTTTTTTTGCAATGGGTATTACACAAGAGTTTCAGAGAGCTTAAGTTGAGAAATTGATATTGTTAGTGATTAGTTGGTTTATATAGATTGAGTAAGTATTTTTGGATGAAGATAGGCTTGGTTATAGGATTATTAGTAAGAGAGAATATAGGAAGGCTTAGACAAGGTTTTATACTAGAGGGTTTAGTGAGGAAAGATATGGAGAGAATTATGTTGAAACTGAACATATTGCTGGCTGGAATGAGGATGGGGAGTATGTTTCGAACTTATTTTGCAACTGAGGAAGTTGATGCATTTCCTTTGGACGGTGCTTTTTTATATTGTTTCAATGAAAAACAGCAACTTATAATACCCCCACATATTAAAAATTTTGGACTAAAAATCTAATTTAGCTTTGAGTCCACAATAATCATCAACAAAGAAAATTTAGGAAACTTAGAACCAAGTTTCAAGCACTTATTCAAAATAACCTGAATATACTATAATATAACTTATGTAAATCTTAACAATAAAGAAAGTTTAGAAAAAATGCCAGGAACTGAAAACCTTAAAAATAAAAACACTAAGGAACTTATTTTAGGTTTAACTTTCATGCTGAGTACTAAAATAAGGTATGAAATATGAGAATGCATATAAGCTTATCCAACAATATAATGGAAGATAAAGACAAATATGAATAGAGTAAGACTGTTATTTAAAAAAACTAAATTATAAATGAAAATGAAAAGAAAAGGAAAAGAAAAGGAAATTATCAAGCTGCAAAGTCAATTTCTGGCTTAATAACGCCAATATGATTTCCTTCCTTGAAAACTTATTTCACATATATAAGCGAACAAGCTTACAAAAATTTTATTCTTAATAGCTGTTACAGTATTCAAAAATATATCATAAACACTTTCTTTTAAGCTACTCACAAGGATAAAACCGATCTTTTCCTAATCAAAATCAGAATTCAATGTTAGGATAATTTTTTATATTTTCTCAATTTTCTCATATATTTCCCTCATAATCATTACAATCTCCTAAACCTCAACCGCAAAAGCTAACAATTCCTATTTTCCTACCTAATATTTAAATCCCCCCAACACTTCCAAAACAAACTCCTCATTCACTTCAATACTAAATTCCCCAAAACCCTTTCACGCTAATTAATTATTAAAAATATGTTCTTTCGATCTTTTCACAATTTCAGCACCAACAAATTCATCTTGACCGAACAAATCGGAAAGGTCTTCTTGATAACCTTAAACAAGCCCAAATCTCTAAACTCCTTATGTACCGGACTTATATCTGAAATTCTTTGTTCTCTAAAAGCAGCTGATTGCAATCCTACCATAAATTCCATCATCCTTACCGGGAGTAAAAGAGCTTTTTCAATTGGTGCTGATGTTAAAGAAATGGAAACACATGATTTTTCTAGTGTAACTAAAAATAATTTTCTTATGAACTGGGAAGATATTGCATTAATAAGAAAACCAATAATAGCTGCAGTTAATGGATATGCATTAGGTGGTGGTTGTGAAATAGCTATGATGTGTGATATAATAATAGCTGGAGATAAAGCTCAGTTTAGCCAACCGGAGATAAAATTAGGTATTACACCTGGTTGTGGTGGAACTCAAAGGCTTATAAGAGAAATAGGTAAAAGTAAAGCTATGGAATTAATACTTACAGGTGATATTATAACAGCACAAGAAGCTAAAAAACTTAAACTGATATCAAGAGTTGAACCTGCAGAAAAACTTATTGAGGAAGCTATGAAAACAGCAAAAAAAATCGCAGGGTTTTCACAACCTGTCGTCGCTTTAGCTAAAGAATGCGTCAATGTAGCATATGAAAATACTTTGAAATCTGGACTTTTATATGAGAAAAGAGTTTTTCATTCAACTTTTGCTTTAGAAGACCGTAAGGAAGGTATGAATGCTTTTAGTCAAAGACGACAGGCTGAGTTTAAAAATATGTAATTAGATTATATATGGATATAGTAAGGAATAAAAAATTTCAAAGAGACTCTTTACAGAGTTATGCTGCAGAAGATATTCTAGCAAGAGATAAATCCCTTATAGCCTTACAAAAAAGGGATCTTAGTGCACCGCATAAGTTTAGATCCCCTAAAGCACGTGGTCATAAAAACAAAACATTCAAAAAAGAAAAAAAATTCCTAGAAGAAGTCTATAAGAACAGTATAGAAAAGACCGTTAGGATGTTAAAAACTTCAATCCCATCATATTTTTCTCGTCATTTCCGAGATAAAAAAGATTTGATAAGCTCTGAATCTACGAATAGACTTTTAAGCCCTTCAGCTATGAAAGAACTTCAGCCTACTAAAAATTATGAACATTGTGTTATCTTAATACATCCTATAGCCAGTCTATTACAAGCTAGTAATGGTATTGATCTTTATAGGGTTATTGACCCTAATTATAAATTTTTTATAAGTCCAGGAAACAATGATGCATTAGTAAGGAAAATTTTAAATGCAAAATCAGGATGGACTAAGTCTTTTTCCCCGCATTCAGCGAATTTGATATGGACTGACGTCAAAAAATCAGCTATTTTCGACCTGATACCCAAAGGCCCTTATGTGAAAAAAACTCAAATCGAACCCCAAAGCTTTGAAAATCCTATACTACCTGAAGCTGAATATGTAGCTTTGTCTAAAACAGCTCTTTTAAACCCTCACAAGATTAAAATTTATAATAAACTTGAAGGGAACTCCGAATTAGCTTCAAAAAAGAAACTTTTTCGCAATATGACTAATTATTATAAAAACATAGGTAAAGATCCTTTTACTGTTATTCCTTTAACTTATCATATAACCAATGGCTGCAAAGATTCGAGTTTTTTGCAGTTCTGTAATAAATACGCTGAAATTGATGAGGTTATGAAAAATGACCCTTTTTTGAATAATGTTTGGATTGTCAAACCTGGAGAAGCTACTAATAGAGGTATTGGAATTAAAGTATGTTCAAATATTGCTGAAGTTATGTTAATTATTGATGAAAAAAAGATTGTTCATGGAATACAGAGGACTTATATTGTACAAAAATATCTTTATAAACCACTTTTGTATATAAATAGGAAATTTGATATTAGATGCTATTTATTGGTTACGGTTATTAATAGTAATGTTCAAGCGTATTTTTATAAGGAAGGGTATATGAGAACTTCTTGTCAGGAATTTGATATGAATAATGTGCAGAATAAGTATGTGCATTTAACTAATGATGCAGTGCAGAAACACTCTCCAGATTATGGCAAGTATGAAGATGGGAATAAACTGTCGTATAATGAGTTTCAGGTGTATGTTGATAATAATTTAGAAAAAAAAGTGAACTTCAAACAAGAAGTCTATCCTAAAATGCGCGATATAGTCCGTGACACAATTAAAGCAACATATAAACTCCTTGACCCTCACCGGAGAACTCAATGCTTTGAAATTTATGGCTATGATTTCATGCTTGATGAAAACTTCCAACCGTGGTTAATAGAAATTAACACCAACCCCTGCTTAGTTTTAAGCGGTAAGTACCTTACTACTCTAATTCCTAAAATGCTAAACCACTCTTTTGAAATTGTCTTAGACCAGTTGTTTCCAATTAAAAAGTCCAGTTTTGAAGGAAATTTATACGAACTCATCTTTTCAGAAAGCAACTATAAATAAATTTAGATTAGACTATTTCGACTTGAGAAAACTTCACACTAACTACTTTATCTATATCTTTAAGCCATGTCAATGAATGCTGAGCAGGGTTAATCATATCAGGATAATCTTCTCTTACATGTACCCCTCTAGTCTCTTGCCTATCTTTCCCTGCAGCCAAAGCTTGTTTACACAAAAGTATCATATTTTCCAATTCTAAGCATTCTAACACCTCCATATTATATATAAACCCCCTATTGCGTATTTTCACATCTTTCATCATCTCAGCAATTTCATAAACTTTTCTTAACCCTTCATTCATTGATTGTTCTGAACGTAAAGCCCCAAAATGATTTGACATTGTATGTCTAAGTCTATTAGCAACTTCACTTAATGTTATCGACCCTTTAGCAATACGATATTTTTCAATTCTTTCAATAGTTTGATCAATAATATAATGTGGGAAATCCTTATGTGAGGATTTAGGTCCTACAATTGATTCAATAATATCAGCAACAGCTTTTCCATAAACTAAAGTTTCTAATAATGGATTACCAGGGATTATACTAGCACCATGAATTGAAGAACTAGCAACTTCACCTATAGCATAAAGTCCTTGAACTGGGGATTTTATTGTGTTTGAAAAAACTTGACTATTAGAGTCAGTAGGTATACCTCCAATATTAAAATACATACTTGGAGAAACTGGTACTAAAGTAGTCTCAGGGTCGATACCTCCAAGATTCCTTATGAAATTCCTTAAACCTTTATAAGTTTGTTCTAATTGCCAATCTTTAACTTTTCTTAAGTCTAAATGAAGATGGTTTTTATCAGGTCCAACTCCACGTCCTTGAGCTATTTCTTGAGCAATAATCCTCACTATTTGATCTTTGTCTAAATTTGCATCTATTTTAAGGTTTTGCCCATCATTATTGACTAAATTACCCATAAAAACTAACTCATTTGGAAGTTTTATACCTTTTGGGTATAGTCCTAAAGGGCAAAAGTCAATAAATTCTAAATCTTGTAAAGGTAAATTAGCTCGTGATATCATAGCTTGACCATCCCCAGTACAAGTTCTTGACTGAGCTGTTTCTTTAAATGCGCTTCCAAAACCCCCAGTTGCTAATATTGTACTATGAGATTTTATTACATGCACATCTCCAGTACAATTTTGTAATGATATAATTCCATGACATATTCCATCAAATAAAATCAGATCTAAAGCTGTATAATCAACTAATAAACGACAATCAACTTTCATTGCTTTACTTGTTAAAGTTTGTAACATACAATGACCTATACGATTTCCTGCTATAGCTGTACGAAAAACTTCTTCTTGACCATAATTTTTTGTTTGTCCAAAACTTTTGATTTGTAAAATTTTCCCTTCTGGTGTCCTATTAAAAGGCATTCCATAGTTTTCTATATCATAAACTGCTTGTGGACCTTGTTTACAAAGTTTTACTACAGAAGATTTCGAACTCATCCCTAAAGATTTTTTTTCTGTATCATAAGCATGAAATTCCCATGAATCATGGTTTTGATAGTCTAATGATGCACTTAGACCTTCAGTTGCTAAGACTGAATTAGACCTTGTTGGGAAGATTTTACTTAGGATTCCAGTGTGATAACCTTTTTCTGCTAAAGCAATCCCTGCACGAAGACCCGCACAACCTCCTCCGACTATTATAACGTCATATTCATGAGAAAATATTGAATAGTTTTTTCCCATTACGCCTTCAGGCCGTATGGATTTAGGATTGTAAACCTTGGGACCAGACCATTTACGGATCAATTGTCTGAACATTTTTAAGGATGCTTTGAGAAAAATTTATTGGGAATTTAGTGTAGATGGCTTTTGGAATTTGGGTAGAAAAATTAGGCTTGGGGATTAAAGTCTGTAAAGTTGAGTGTTTATTAGATTATGTAGTTTTAATATATGAGTTAGCAGATTTGTGTAAAGACTTAATTAGTTATAAATTGTATTTCAGTTGGGTTTTGAATAAGAATATATATATGAAATTAAAAGTTAAAAGATTTTTAGTACTAAATAAGCATGCAAAAATAAGCATAACATAGAATATATTCTTTTATATTTATATACAAACTAATAAAAGCCTCTCTATTTTAATTTTTTTCCAAATAAGCCACTTTCTCTATCATCATCACCATCTTCCTAATCCTATATCTTAACAATCCTAACTAAAATACAATTTTAAATCCAAAAATCTTCATCCTTTTCTCAACTCCTTCTCTCCAAATTCCACACAAAACTCATAACATCACAAATTTCTAGCACCCTCAAAAATCCCCAATTTTCTTCCACCCAAATTATTTTTAAGTTTTCAATCTATAAATGTCATCAAAAACCAATATCACTCAATCGTGGATCGAGTATCTATCTTCATATCAATACTCATTAAAAAACGAGGACTGTCTTCAATCAATCTACATTAAAAAACAAGACAAAAATGCGACTAAAATCAAAATTACGATTAATGAAGAAGAATGTTGGTATGTAGTTTGTTCATACTTTAACATATCCAAAATGCACAATTGCACAAATACTCTTAAATGGGATGATGTTTTAAGCTCTTTAAACGAAAAGTGCCCAATAGGATTCTTCATGATAACAGAAAAAGATGAGACTCCAAACAAAATGCTTTTTACATACAAAACTCATCAAAGATTTGTAAGAAATGATGACCATGTAAATATCAAACGAACAATCCAGTTGATATTTTCAGAACATCAGAATTATTTTGATGGACTTGTTGAAATACTAAAAACTTATCAACCCCAAATGTCAACTGTGTTTTTAGCAGAGCATTTACAAGGTTTATTATAAGTTTATCTATAAGAATTAGGTATTTATGAAAATTTAAAATTTTTGAGGCTTAAAATACTATTTAGTACAAGTTTTTTTAGAATTTCGGTAGTTTTTTTGTATTTTTACTGCAAATATAATTTTTTTTGGATTTCTGAATAGGTTGCTTGGATGATATTTTTAGCAAAGCAGATTTTGTTGCAGAGTTTTCATTTTTGCAGGAATAATGCTTGAGAGGATTTTGTAAAGTTTTGGTTTGGAAGTGATTTTTTTTAGATGGTTTTAGAGATTTTATATGATTGGATTAAAAGATTTTTTTAGGGAAATGGTTTTTGTGATTAGGATCTAAGATATTCTCTAAAATATCTCTGTTTTTTCAAGAACCTCTAGGGTTTTTTATTCTTTTCTATTTTGAAAAATCTCATAATTGTTGTAAATAACTACAAGTTTTTGAATATCAAAATCTTGTGGCTTTTTTAATTTTACCCAATCTTCATAAAGATCTAAAGCTCTTTATGGTTAATAGGAATAATTCTCATATCTCCATCATCATATCTACCTCAACAATAAATAAACATAAAAACCCTAAACTCTCAATTTATCTACATATTTTATTACACACATAAACACATTTTTTAACTTCAAATCATTCAAATCCAAGTAAAAATCTTATACTAATCCATCTATTAATTCTCATTTACTACCTTCTCATTTACATCCTTCTCATTAACTTCCTTCTCATTAACTTCCTTCTCATTAACTTCCTTCTCATTAACTTCCTTCTCATTAACTTCCTTCTCATTAACTTCCTCTATCTTTCTTCTTTTAAGCCCTTCAGCAAAAGCCGATTTCACATCTTGCATCGATTTCTGAACCTCAGCTTTATGCTGTTTATCATATCCTATATTTCTTTTTTTCGGTATTTGTGGCTCTTCATTAACTTGTCCTTCAATTTTTTTCTTATCATTTTGTTTTTCCTTCCATTCATTCAATCTAATCTCATTGTTAACATCTCGAATCCTCCTTCCATGCAAATCTCTACAAGCATCAAAATTGTTTACTCTAGCAATCATCCCTTGACCTCTAAGCATAGACCCAAAGCCCCCTTTACCTCCAAGGATCTTAAGTGAAATTAATACTTCAGCATCTTCAATCATAATCCCTAAAGGTCGGGAAAATTGACTTGCTCTTAGGTTTTCTATAGGAATTCCACTTTGATCAGCATATTTTTTAAGAATTTCATTTGCATTTAGACCTTCCATGATCAAAACTTCTCCCTTGACACCTCTAATAAAAATCTGATGCATTTTATATAATAACTATTGTCTTTTTTTATGTAAAGTTTTTTATAGATAATCTTATTATTTTCTTAGGTTATTATGTAAATAATTGGGGTTTTTTAGATAGTTAGGCTTGAGGTTGAGTATTTAAGGTGAGTTTTTTGGATGTGCTGCTTTTTTTTTTGTGAAATTTAAAATCAAATTTACATAAAGATAAGTAAAAATAGAGAGTTTATACTAGAACTAGACTTAAGAGTTAGTTTATATAAAATTTTAAGGTTTTATTGTAAGATTTTGAAAAAAGGTTTAGAAAGGAAATATTTGTAGTTAGGTTAGGTAATGGGCTTGATTATGCCAAAATGTTCCAGTAGTTTAAAATGCATATATAAACTTTGGCAATAACCCTACCCTACTAGTTTTTCCCAATGAATAATAACTTAAAAAATCCATATTATTTTTAAATGCTATAAAATTTCCCAATAAAATTTGTCTATATAAACTTTTNTAAATGCTATAAAATTTCCCAATAAAATTTGTCTATATAAACTTTTTCTTACATAAAACTACTCATATACCACATAAAAAACTCTTATTTTAAGGTATCTTATATTTGTTTTAACTTAGTTTTAATATTTCGTATTTTTTTCTCAAGAGTTCTTCTGATGTGCTTTGTGAAAGTCCTGCTAATTTAGACCCTATTTTATTCTTTTTCTTTGTATACATGTCAAAAGCTATTTGCATTTGTTCAGTTTGCTTTTTTAGTATATGATTTTTTTTAGACAGCTCAGAACATTTTTGGATAATCCCATCAATACCGTCTTTTTTTCTTTGGGATTTTTTTTCTACAACTTCAATCACAGGTAAGAGTTTTTTTTCTTGATTTTTAGGGTTTATTTGGAAATCCTTCATTGCTTTTATTTTAGAATTCATGTCTTCTATATGTGGAGCTTTGACTTTTCTTGCAGTTTTCATTTCTTTGATTTTTTCCATTGCATTCTGTTTTTTCAATTCATTATAGGCTTCTAAGTAACCTGTTCGTCTAAGATATGCTTCTTTTGACCCCCAAAGCTCAGATATACAGATATTTGATTTTGGAGCATTTCTAAAGCCAGTCAAAACGGCAATATCTTTTTCAAAGAGCGAGGTTAATTTCATATCATTAAGCCTTTGCATTTTTGCCTGTAAACTTTTTCTTGGAATAATTTTAGGACTTGGAGTTAAATAGCCCATTAAGGGTGTTGATTGAGATGTTGATATTGGAATTTGAAATATAGGGGATTTTAAAGGCTCAAATTCTATGTTTTGTATATTAAGGATACTTTTGCGAGGTATATCTGTCATTTGTACTTTTACAAAACGTAAAAAAAATAATTATATAAGAATAATACTAAATTAATTTTCGAATTATTTTCATTGGAGAATCTTAATATGGAAGAATAATTTTAAGGTTTGAATTTTTGATTAGATATATGCTGTTTATTAAAAAAATAACTAGGTTTGATTAAGTTCTTGTGATTATTACTTCTAAATATATGGGGTAATAAAATTAAGGGGATTTTTTTTGGAATAGTATCAAAATTTAATATGATAGTGTAAGATTTAATTCTATAGCTTTATAGATATTAATGATAGTATAAGATTTAATTCCAAAGCTTTATAGATATTAATAATTATTAGAATATTGATGAAGACAAGTATATATATTATTTTATATTTTTTAAGGTTTTAAAACATGAATAAATAAAATCGTAATATTTATAATACTTAAATTCAAATAGATTTTATATCTAAATGCAGTAATTTTTAGTTTTACGGTATTAACTTGAAGCTTGTAATCAAAATTTTATATATTCTTACTTCAAATTAAATTTACAAATAAAATCATTAAGCATTTTATCTAATCTTTTGCTTATTTTCTATAAATTTTCTTATACTTCTTAACTAACCCTACCAGCCTTAGCATTATATCCTAATCATTACTATAAAATTAGCAATAAAATCCTGACAATAAATCATCCATTTAAAACTATATAAAACCCCAACTCTTCCTAAACCTAAAACCTCATTTAAAATACGGAATTTTAACTTCAATAATCCAAAACCTACAAATATACCAATAAAACCTAATTTAAAATAAAAATTTAATAATAATGTCTATCAAATCTTAGGCTTCTTATTTAGAAAGCCAGCAAGTGTCTTCATTTACTATCAAATTATACTCATCAAATTGCAGTGGGGGGAAATAACCAATAGCAACTGGGATTTTACGACTTTTTGCAGTAATTAAACAAGGTAATAAAAGGCTATCAACAGATATAACCAGCATTCCAGTAATATTATGTTCAATTTCAACATACTCATTAGGTTCACTAATAACCAAAATATACTTTGCTAGATCTTTTGGGAATCTTGATGGATATCTATGTAAAAAACCTTTGCATGTTCCCCCAGAATAGCTTATGACTGGAGCTAAAAGTAATTTTCTGTTTACAAGTGGTATTGCTTTTATTAAATAATGAGAAATCACTATGAATAAATCATGATATATAAGCTTATATTCTGTGTTTAATTGCTCGGCTAAGGATTCACAGATTTCATGGTCTATACTTGTTGAGATTGATGTGTATTCTTCAAGAAGAAGCTCCATGAGTTCATATAGTAAGTCCCTTAGAACTTCTAAGTTTTCAGTTTTTTGCAGTTTCTCAAACTGTGACTTCATAACAGTAACTTGTTTAAACCTTATAAGCGCATATAGCATCATCTCACAAATCCACTTTCCAGCCAAAACAATTTTCCAAATGCAATCCTTCTCATTAATCCCTTGCATGATTTTTTCCAGCAACTCAATTTCTTTTTTTTCCAAATTATTATCCGTAAGTAACAACCCTAAAGCATCCCTCGAGTTCTTCGACTCTTTAAAAATCGACATCCTAAGTTCAGAAAGGTTGAAATTTACAACAATATCTTCATCAAAATTTTCAAAAGAATTATCATATTGATCAATTTTGCTAACTAAATCCTCAGAAGGTCTTTCTAAAGTTAAAGTACAAAAACTAACAGAATTAAGGAGGATTTTTGTTTGTTGAAGTGTCATTTTTAGATTACACCATTCGATAAAAATACTAAATGCTTCTGTATTATCTTCTTTTGTAGTATTAATACTTTTTAAAACTAAAGAACCAAGTTGAAGTGTTGTATAATTGATTTCTTTATTTTCTAGAATCTGAGCTAATTCTCTAAGTTTATCTTCAGTTGATTTTGTTTTTACTATGTTTACTAAATCTTGAATGATTTTATTATCGCAAGATAAGGAAAGATCACAGTTGGAAATTTGGTTAAAAGTGTCGTTTAATTGGAAGATGTTAAGATAAGAACAACGGGATTTTATTAAAGCTTTACGATTTTCAGGAAAAGTTTCCCATTTGGCTGTAGAAGTTAGGGTGTTGAAAATTATGTACTTGTATTCGATTAGGTAGGGAAGACTTGCAGCTGAAATACTTATTGGAATTGATGTCCATATTGGATAAGTTTCTGGGGATGTGTGAAGGATTATTGCATTATGGACACTCCAAAGTCCTATTTCTTTAATGTTTCCTACAACTCTTACATCTGAACCAAAAGGTGTTGTTGCTCTAACATTAAATTGTACTTTCACAGTAATTACTTCAAATAAAGACGCATCTGATGTATCTAATGAGTTACAGTCATGAAAACTCAGACTTATTGAATTCCCATTTGAAATTCGCTTCATAATAAATAATTTGTATAAATAAAGTTACATTTTATCAAAAATAATCAAATATGTAACAGAATAAATTTTGGAGTTAGGAGAAATTATGATTAAAAAAGTTTTTAGGAATGGATACCTTTATATACTTTTGCTTGTATAAAACAAAATTGTATTTTCTGATAGTATTTGCTATAGGAGTTTAGGGTAAATTTTGGATATAATTTATGAATGAGTAATAGAAACAATTGAACTTTAATACCAAAGATAGTAAATTTAGTCTACAACNAATGATAGTATTTGCTATAGGAGTTTAGGGTAAATTTTGGATATAGTTTATGAATGAGTAATAGAAACAATTGAACTTTAATACCAAAGATAGTAAATTTAGTCTACAACAAGAAAATATACTTGATAAACCTAGTTAATGCATTTCAAAATAAACGAAAAAAACGCTAAAAATTTTAAAACTATAAAATTAATACAGTAAGCATAATTTCATTATTATTATTATCAATAAGCATCTAAAGTTCTATTTTTATTTCTAATTCAGCCTGAAAAATTGTCTTAAAATACCTTATATCATCATACCTAATTAATCCTACAAATCATAACCAATTAATAATCTAACCCTTAACCAATACACACAAAACTCAATATTCATTTATACTAAACTATCATTTGTCTCTTTTTTTTTATAATCACAAACAACATCTATAATATTTACAAATAACCTACATGCAACTAAGTCTTATCCTTATCTTTATCATCTTCAATCCTATTTCCTATATTATTTTCATCCCAAAACCCTCATATAATTATTAAACCCTAAACATTAGTCAACCTTCTCACACTTGATCTAATAGGTGATGATACATTACCTTGAGTATCACTTGGCACTAATGTTTTCCTTCTAACCGCATGGGAAATTTTCCGTCTCATAGCTTTAGTGAATTCCCTAATATTATCTGAAGCTTCTTCCATTGGTCTAAAGCTCTCAACAATAGCATCAGACTTTTTAACTTCATCTTTGTTAATTTTTTCTCTGATTTTCTTAGTGATTTTTGGAAACTCAATCCTCGCAGCATCTTCAAACTGTAAAATCAAATCAAAATCGCTAGTCCCAACTTCTCTAGCTTGGGTATTTAAGTCTTTTAATATCGTTAAACTCTTTTTCAGATCTCTGTAAATAGAGATTTTCTTCATATACTGAGCTTCACTCATATGGCATAAATCATTTTTAACCCAAACACCTTTATACACAACGATTCCATTAGGTTTTATTGGGCTTATAGCTTTTGAGTTCCATTTTTTATGCAGTAAAAACAAGGTTGCAACTTTTCTTATAGCATTTCTCGCATTTTTTCTGATATCTTTTTTTAGATACTCTCTTGATATCCAGGCATACGATAAGTTCTGACCTTCATCATGTTCCATTTTACGATTAATTGACACAACAAGCATACCTAGATACATATTCCCTAATATACAGGCTAATATGCAAATAACCCTACCAAGATGAGTAAAAGGGTATATATTCCCATATCCTATTGTTGTGGTAGTATAAAATATAACCCACATATCATCCCAAAAAGCACTTAATGTACTTCCTGTATATTCATCATCAATCAACCTATCTGGTTCTTCACACAATTTCATAGCTAAAGATGAGAAAATCGACATAGTGAAAAAAAAACTACCAATACCAATAAACGGTGAGTTTTTAATATAGCATTTCAAAGCAAAAAATGCATTTGCCGACACAGCATGTTTACTACAAATGATCTCAGCTTTTTCTTGCGTATATTCTGTATAATGACCAAATAACCTTACAACCACATACAATTTTATCATAGACACAAAAGTTAACACTGTACTTAATGAATACTCAACAGTAAATCCAAGCATTTGAATATCAAAAGTCCAATCAACATAAGGAGGAATAACAACTAAAGTAAAAATTATCTCTATAAACATAATCTTATAAAGACCTGTAGAAAAAACTGTATCCCTTGTACTAACTTTATATCTAATAAGTAACATAATAAGCTTGATTTCATATCTACGAACAATCCATAATATGCTGCTTATTGATAAAGAGAGGATAAATATTCGAAGATAAGTGACGAATTCAGTGGATTTATAATTGTTTTCAAAGAATAAACCGTGTTGAATAAAAGATAATGTGCATATTGTAAAATTGATTACAGCTATGATGGTGTCGTCGTTTCTAAGCTCTTTTTTAGCAGCGGCCATCATGTGCGAGTTGTAACGAGGGACGTCAAAAGCACTGGATTTAGATATTTTTCTAGGACTGTCGTCGGTGGAAAGATGAATTTTTTTTTCTTGGGAGAATGCAAAGACCGTATCGTTTGAATTACTTTCGTCTAAGTTGTAGATTTTCATTGATTATATATAGAATAAGGTTGGGTGAATATTTAGAGGTAAATAATGTGGATAATATTAGAGTAGATTTCGGGTAATGTTTAGGATTTTCATATTGGATTTTGATGCTGATATGTTTTAGTTTTTATTAGAATGAAATCAAAAAGTCTTTATTTTGGGGATTTGGGAAAATTGTATGTAGGATATCACTTTTAATATGAAAGGTACTTCTAGATAGGACTAGTAATGGTAAAAATTTAATTAAAATCGATGCTTATATACTTAGAGGCAAAGAGGAAAAGCTATTAGCAGTATAGTAAAATTGCAAACATATAATTGAGAATTTAAAGTAAATAAATTCTATGGAAACAGAAAATTATGTTTGGGTGGATATGAGTATAAAAAGAGTCTGGTTCATTGGGAACTTTATGACAATAGGGAAACTGTATTAAATAAAGTTAAATATAAAGGAATGCACTTTAAAAATAAAGAGAATAGTTGGGGATAGGCATGTTTTATAGATGGGAATTATTATGACAAGGTTGCATATTTTCATCTTTTTGGCAGTGGAGAAGCTTTAGATGGTAATGATTACTGACTAGCTACGAGTTTTAAGGCTAGAGTTTGATCAATCATAGGCTGCGTGATAACTTTTTACAAACTTAAAGAAAAATATATGAACTTTGTGTCATAATTTAATTAGAAAACAAAATATATGCTCAAGTGATTTTAATAATTTTTTAGATTGCTAGTATATTATTATATGCATATTCTAATATAATAGTGATATTCAGGTATTTATTAATTTTAATACTTTATTTGGGTTAGTTTTAATTTATCTTCATACTTTTTTGCACTTTTTATTAGTTTCTTTAATCATCCTAAAAATACAAGTTTTCTATCTAGTATTGAAAATCGATTATTCATATTCAGATTTAATTTTAAGTTCTAATAAAATTTGTTTGTGAATCTTTTGTGATGTCTTATAAAACTATATCATTTGCTAAAATACTCATATTATATATAAAAAAATATATGTGCATAAACCAATTTTATATATTGTAACTAATACTTAGGATACATATAACCAATAAATTTGATATTTTAGAATATTGCAAAAAAAAAGCACTTTTTATACTCAGACTACATTGAAAAAGTAAAAGCCCATAAAGTTAAAATAATCTATATGCAGAAAGAAATATTATCACATTCTTTAAAAAAATATAAAAAATATTTAACTCAAGATTTTCATAAATAATTAAGATAACTAAACTATTACTATATATAATCAAAGATCCCAACATAGAATTTCGCATCCTCATATATCTCATCAATTGTGGCCCTTTCTAGTATATCAACCTCTAGCATTCTCTTTAATGTATTATTTAGAAAATCATATGGGAATTCTTTAATTTTTTCGCATATAGTATTTTGCAGTTCATCTCTTAGTAATTTATAAGAGATTTTTTTCAAACTGTCATATGCTATATATCCATAGCTAATAGTTAGCATGCTTTTTATAAATATATCATAGTTTTGGCCAAAATAATTCAGATATTTAACACTAATTCCACAGGCACTAAGGATAGAAAGTCCTAAAGAAAAGATATCAGACTTAAATGGGTCATATAAAATATTATATTTATTTTTCATCCTACGTTGTGTCATAAGTTCTGGGGAAAGATATATTTCATTAGCACGCTTTGAAGGTGTAAATTTAAGAAAATTGCTTCCTTTATATTCGTTTTTGCATTTAAATGATATTTCAAAGTCAATAATTTTTATTTCATCTGGAGATTTTATTACTATATTATTTGGGCTTATGTCATTGTGAACTATATTTTTTTCTTTAAGATAGTGAAATACTTTTATCAAGTTATAAAATATTTTCTTCATTTCTACATATCCAATATCCTGATTTTCTTTCATAAAATCACGCATGTTTAAACCTCCATACTCAGTCCCTATAAAAATTGTTTTATTTATAAGACTTGCAGATGAAAAATAGTATATTTGTGGAAACATGTTTGAGTTTTTGGACAAACTTTTGTAAAACTTTATCTCTTTGTATATGTTACAAAAAGTTCTCCAACGTTCAGAAACACTATAAAACTTATTATGACTTTCATATACATTATACTCAGGCTTCGGATTTAGATGCTTATTTATTTTACCATATATTTGTGGAAATGCTTTAGTGCATTGAAAAAGAGGAACGATAATATTTTTATTATTCATTGGACGATTGTTAGTTTGATTTTCAGACTTAGGAATAAAATAATTTCTATGATCCGTTTTCTTAACTTTCTTCAACAGATTTTTTTCTGGTTGATTATCATGCTCTTTTGAATTAGCCTTTTTAGTTTGTAGAAAATCTTTGTGAACACTTTGAAGAATATTGCAATTTGTGAAAATATATGGATGATAAGAATTTAAAACTTTTTCTCTTATATTTTTGCATTTTTCATAAAGATCTAAGGCTTTTATCTTTTCATTTAAATCTTCATAAAAAATTCCTAGATTTTTATAAATTGTGACAAGATTTGAATCATCAGGAGTTAAGACTTTTTCACAGATTTTTTTGCTTTTTACGTAAAGACTGAGGGCTTTTTTTTTATCATTTAAATCTTCATAAAGAATTCCAAGATTGTTATAAATTCCAGCTAGATCTGGATGATCAGGAGGTAGAACTTTTTCTCTTATATTTTTGCACTTTTCATAAAGATCAAGTGCTTTTATTTTCTCATTTAAGTTATAATAAAGACCTCCTAGATTGTTATAAATTGTAGCTAGATTTGGATGATCAGAAGTTAAAACTTTTTCTCGTATATTTTTGCACCTTTCATAAAAATCAAGTGCTTTTTTTCTCTCATTTAAATTGCAATAAAAACTTCCTAGATTGTTATAAATTATAGCTAGATCTGGATGATCGGGGGTTAGATTTTTTTCGCAAATATTTTTGCACTTTTCGTAAAGGTCTAGAGCTTTTTTTTTCTCATTTAATTTGTAATAAAGATTTCCTAGATTGTTATATATTTTAACTAGATCTAGATGATCAGAAATTAAAACTTTTTCAAAAATATTTTTGGACTTTTCGTAAAGATCAAGAGCTTTTTTTCTCTTATTTAAATTGTAATAAAGATTTCCAAGATTTCTATAAATTGTAGCTAAATCGTGATGATCAGAAGGTAAATTTTTTTCTCTTATCTTTTGGCACTTTTCATAAAGATTAAGGGCTTTTTTATTATCATTTAAGTTTTCATAGAGAATTCCTAGATTGTTATAAACAATAGCAAGATCGTAATGATCAGAAGTTAAATTTTTTTCTCTTATATTTTTGCATTTTTCATAAAGATGTAGAGCTTTTTTTTTATCATTTAATTTACAATAAAGAATTCCTAGATTATAATAAATTGTAGATAGATCTGGATGATCAGAAGTTAAAACTTTTTCCCAAATGTTTTTGCATTTTTCATAAAAATCTAGAGCTTTTTCTGTCTCATTTATTTTGCAATAAAGATTTCCTAGATTGTTATATATTCCAGCTAGATCTGGATGATTTGAAGTTAAAACTTGTTCGAAAATATTTTTGCTCTTTTCGAAAAGATTCAGAACTTTTTTTCTCTCATTTAAATTTTCATAAAAGCATCCTAGATTGTTATAAATTGTGGCTAGATTTGGATGATTAGAAGTTAAAACTTTTTCAAAAATATTTTTGGACTTTTCGTAAAAGTCGAAAGATTTATTTTTTTCATTTAAATCTTCATAAAGAATTCCTAGGTTGTTATAAATTGTAGCTAAATCGTAATGATCAGAAGTTAAAACATTTTCTCTTATATTTTTGCACTTTTCATAAAGATTGAGGGCTTTATTTTTATCATTTAGATTATAATAAATACTTCCTAGATTGTTATAAATTGTAGCTAGATTTGGATGATCAGAAGTTAAAACTTTTTCCCAAATATTTCTGCACTTTTCGTAAAGATCAAGTGCTTTTTTATTTTTATTTAAATTGTAATAAAGAATTCCTAGACTGTTATAAATTGTAGCTAGATCGGGATGATCAGAAGCTAAAACTTTTTCAAAAATATTTTTACCTTTTTTGAAAAGATCTAAGGCTTTTTTTTTTTCATTTAATTTGTAATAAAGACTCCCTAGATTGTTATAAATAATGCCTAGATCAGGATGATTAGAAGTTAAAACTTTTTCCCAAATATTTTTGCACTTTTCATAAAGATCAAGAGCTTTTTTTCTCTTATTTAAATTTTCATAAAAATTTCCAAGATTATAATAAATTGTAGCTAGATCGGGATTGTCAAAATTTAAAACTTTTTCCCAAATCTTTTTACATTTTTCATAAAAATCCAAAGCTTTTTTTTTCTCATTTAATTTTTTATAAAAATTTCCTAGATTGTTATAAATTATAGCTAGATCTGGATAATCAGGAGTTAAAACTTCTTCCCAAATATTCTTGCATTTTTCATAAAGATCAAGAGCTTTTATATTCTCATTTAAATCATCATAAATAATTCCAAGATTGTTATAAATTTCAGCTAGATCTGGATGATTAGAAGCTAAAACTTTTTCTCTTATATTTTTACATTTTTCATGAAGATCCAGGGCTTTTTTTTTCTCATTTAAATTGTAATAAATACTTCCTAGATTGTTATAAATTGTAGCTAAATCTGGATGATCAGAAGTTAAAACTTTTTCAAAAATATTTTTACACTTTTCATGAAGGTCGAGAGCTTTTTTTCTCTCATTTAAATTGTAATAAAAAATTCCTAGATTGTTGTAAATTATAGCTAGATCTTGATGATCAGAAGCTAAAACTTTTTCTCTTATATTTTTACACTTTTCATAAAGATTAAGGACTTTTTTTTTATCATTTAAAATGTAATAAAGACTTCCTAGATTGTTATAAATTGTAGCTAGATTTGGATGATCCGAATTTAAAACTTTTTCCCAAATATTTTTGCACTTTTTACAAAGATATAGAGCTTTTTTTTTCTCATTTAGATTGTAATAAAGTATTCCTGGATTATTATAAATTTTTGCTAGAATGGGACTATCAGAAGTTAAAACATTTTCCCAAATATTCTTGCATTTTTCGTAAAAATCCAAAGCTTTTTTTTTCTCATTTAATTTGCAATAAAGATTTCCTAGTGTATTATAAATTGTAGCAAGATCCGGATGATCAGAAATTAA
This sequence comes from Stentor coeruleus, assembly GCA_001970955.1. NCBI lineage: Eukaryota > Ciliophora > Heterotrichea > Heterotrichida > Stentoridae > Stentor > Stentor coeruleus. Next base: position 36,847 of record MPUH01000631.1, read on the forward strand.
AACTTTTTCTCTTATATTTTTACACTTCTCGTAAAGTTCTAGAGCCTTTTTTTTCTCATTTGAATTTTCATAAAATTTTCCTAGATTGATATAAATTATAGCTAGATCAGGATGATCAGAAGTTAAAACTTTTTCTCTTATATTTCGGCTTTTCTCGTAAAGATCAAGAGTTTTTTTTTTTCATTTAAATCGTTATAAAGAATTCCTAGATTGTTATAAATTGTAGCTAGATCTGGATGATCAGAAACTAAAACTTTTTCTCTTATTTTTTTACACTTTTCATAGAGATCAAGTGCTTTTTTTCTCTCATTTAAATTATAATAAAGGATTCCTAAATTGCAATAATATTTTGCTAGATCTTGATGATCAGGATTTAAATTTTTTTCAAAATATTTTCTATACTTTTCATAAACATAAACATATTTCATTTTTTTTTTGTTTTTCTTGACTTTATCATAATACTCTGCAAGCATGAAACAAAATTCAATGTAATACTTAGGCTTCTTTCCTTGTGATTCCCTAATTTTTAAGTATCTTTTAGCATATAACTTTGCTTCAATTAGGTTAGGAAATCTATAATCACAAGGATTATCACTGATGTAGTATAAAACTTTTGCAAGTCTTTTGTAAATTTTTGAATTTTTAGGATTCATTGTTGTACAGTATAGCATTCTTTTATTGTATGCTTGGCGATAATATTTAAGAGCTTCCTGATAATTTTTGTGATTGAATTCTACGTCTCCTATGATTTGAAAAGTATTTGCTTCAGCAGTTACTTTATCAATCTCCTCCTCCATGTTTATAACTGGCTTAAAATAACTTTGAAAATATAGAACGCTTTATGTGGAGATCAGAAAAAATAGAGAGTTATGATAGTGGAATTTATGAGACAAATAAGGATGTTCCACAAACATTATGAAGTCTAAAAAGAATTAAGAGAAAGTTAATTTAGAACAATACGATTTAATAGTTTCATCTATAACATTCCTTTCCTATTTATAAATTAATCTTCTTGATTATTGTATTTTATATATCACTCCTTGATGATTTTGCATTGTTTTCCCAAAGTTTTCATTTTCCAAACATTCGTTAAAATGATTTACAGTTTTCTTCACATATGAAAGCATTGTTGTAATAGTTTCTGACTCAAAACCCTCAAAAGTATCCAAGACTATGCATCTTAACACAGTTATTACAAAACATTTTTTAATATTTTCAAGAGTTGAAATTGTATTGGAAAATATTCTAAACTGAGGAATTTTATATAAAATGGTAGTCTAGGTTTAAAAATATTAAAATAAGTATCTGAGTTTTTCATATATATTAGTTTTAGATTTTATTAATAATTTATTGTACAACTGAAATTAAATTTATTATATGATAAGTTTAGATGGAGGGTAAAAAAATTAAAATAATACACATAAAGTGAGAATCAGATTTAAAACTGGTGAATTGTATTTATAAAGAAAAATCATTTATTATGATTAATAACTAAAATCAAACTAGTTATATCTTAACATAAACTTAGATAATAAAAATTAATCTACAATGATATATTAATATATTGACTATAAAAATATAAAATAACATTATTAAAACTGTTGGAAGTAAAGATATAAACATAAAAAGCACCTTGAATTAAAATTTTATATAACTTAAGTATGCTTTTATGTTTTTTTATAATCAACACTATTGTTTATGCTATATTTATCTCATATAAATAATATATGAGAAGTTAATTATAGTAGTAAATTTATCAAAGTATCATTTTGCTAATTTCAAATGCTAGCTTAAACCTAAAAAAAATAGTTTATACAGTTATACCTATCGACATAAATACTTTAGCACACTATCATTTTACAAGTTGAGCACATTTTTTTAACAGAATATAACTAATTTATACAGTTTTTACTGCATATACACTATTAAAAATCTTTGCCACTGAAAATAATTTAACAATATTTTAAGGTTTATATTTTTTCCATCAAATCCTATCAAACTCATACAAAAACTCTTAAAAACCCAAAAAATTCCTAACTCCAAATCGCACCCATTAAAAATCTTATCAATCTTCTCAATCTTTTTCTTATAATTATGAAAAATTCACAAAAAGCACCATCTAATTATTACACTCATCGAGCTAGTTCAAGCTGGGGATCTAAAAAAGTTGAATATGATGAAAGGATAAAAGAACTTGAAATCAGAAAAGCAGACTTTCTTAGACAAAAGCAAACAGCTGAGGAACTGAAAAAAAAAAATTTATTTGAAGGACAAAACACTACTGAAGGACTGCAAATAAATTTGAAAATTGTACAAGAAGAATATGCAAGTCTTGATAAAATATTATCTGGAGAAAGGGAAAAGTTACGAATTGTTGAAAAAGAACTTGAAACTTGTAAAAAACTTAATAGAGAACTCGAAGCTAAAAATCGATCTGCACAAGCGCAGATTATAGAAAAAGACAGAATTTTAAGTCGTTATTTATGTGAACTGCTTATTTTAAAGCAGGAAGTGGAAAAAATTGTCAACCCATCCTCAGAGATATGCAATAACATTAAAAACTCATTGAGCTTGTTATATTCAAATGAAGGAAATAAAGATATAATTGCAGAAAAAGATAGAGAAGACTGGGTGTTGGCATCTTTAAAATCACCAGTATCAGCTGAAAAAGACTTGCAGAGGCTACAGAAACAGTTATCTGAAACCCAAGACCTTTATAGAATGACAAATAATCAGTTACAGTCACTTATAGAAAAAACAGCCCGCCAAGACAAAGAATATATGGCAATAAAATCTAAACTCCAAGGAACCAGAAATGAATTCGGTAATATAAACAATTCTGTTATAAGAAACAATAGTGAAAAAGATTTTCAAAGTAAATCTTTATTAGTCGAGCTTGAAGAACTTAGAAAAAAACGTGATGAACAAGAAATGGAAATTATGAAATTAGAACAGAGATATAAAGGTACTTTAAAAGATATTGAAAATGATCTTAAGTATGCTAGAGAGAAAATATTAGAGCTTATTGAAGGGAAGAGTAAGATTGAAAATGATCTTCTAGGTCTAAAGAATGAAAAAAAAGAGCTTTTGACTCATATTGCTGTGAAAGATTTGAAAATATCTGATTTAAATGCAAGTATATCAAGTTATGCACATGAGGTTACAATGCTTAAAGACTTTTTAAAAAGCAAAGTTGGAGAATCATCTTTTGATTATAAAACCAAGCAGAAATATGAAGCAAAAATAAAAGATCTTTTGAATGAAAACGAAAGACTGCAAGGTAAAATCTCCCTTTATGACTCTGAAAGGCAGAAAATCCTAACAGAAAACCGAAACACTTCTAAGACCATTGTCCAACAATTATCCAATATAATTTTATCTAAAGATCATGGAACTTTAGACAGTAAAGACTTAACAAAAACCTTAAGTAAAATCCTTGTAGAAAACAGAGGGATTTTTGAAAGTATTCTCCATGATTATTTTGGTGATGATTTCGAATCTTTAAGAGAAATTATGCAAGATAAATATGAAGAAATGGCTTTTAAAATAGACACAATTACAAAAGAAAATAGTAAACTTCAAAGTCAATTAAGAATAGAAGGGGCTAAAAGGAATGAGGTTATGAATAGACTTCATGAACTTGAAGATGAAATGACACAAAGGAGATCTGATGATGAAAAATCTAAGAAAAATACGACTGGTGATTGTTTTAATGGAGATGGACAAGTTTTAATTAAAAAAAACTTTGAAGATAGTCCTGATTATTATATGGAAAAATCTAGGAAAGGACATACAAGACCGGAAACATTGGCTACGGAACATTCGGAATGTGAGGATGCATGGAGGAGGATGGAAAAAAATGGGAAAAGAGCTGAGGAGTTTATTAGTTGTGTTGATCTTTTACACTTTTTACAGTGTGAAGCAGCAGCGTTGGATTCATTACTTGATGAATAGAATATAATTAGTTTTTGTATTAGAGATATAAAGATAAAATGATAGAAGTTAAATGATTGAAATTTAGACTGGGGCAGAATTTATTAGAGAAAAAGTTTAGGTAAGACATATAAAAGTTAAATTGCATTTATTTGTGTATATTTTTTTAAGATTTTTATGCAAGTTTAATTTTTTTAGAAAAGGGTTTTAAGCAATGAAAACCATAAGCATATAATTCCAATTCAGGCCCAGATACTTATTTTTTGATAATTTAAAAAAAAAATGAGTTCTTCAAGTTCTTTTTTATCAGAATCCTTTATATGTTCCTCTAACCATTTAGTAGAGATAGTTATTTTTATATACAGTCATATATAAAAACACAAATTTCCAACAATATCCTCATAAAAACCTAACTTTAAACATAAACTCATAAAAAACTCACCCAAACCAATTTCCAAAAGTCTAATTACATAGGCAAAATTATCTAAAAAATCGCGCAAGTTCTTTTTTTCTTGCGTTCATCAATTTTTTTCTGTCCCGAGTTCATCGGATCTGTTTTTTTTTCCTCATCCCTCACAGGACGAACCGGCCTCAAATAATTCATAAGCGACCAGTCATAAACATGATCAGCTTCAAAACCTTCACTAATAAACAAATCCTTAAACAATCTTTTCAAATATCCATAATCAGGTTTTTCATCGAATTTCAAGCTTTTGCAATATGTCAAAAACACTTTAAACTCATCAGGAAATCCTCTACATAAATCATCAGGACTTATACTAGCTTTTTTATCCATAATCATCCTATATTTATCCAATCTATTCTGTGCTGTTATTCCTTGCCAAGGTAAATTTCCTCTATTTAAATACATTAGTACATAACATATACATTCTAAATCATCTCTACGACTTTGTTCAATACCAATATGAGTATTTAAAGATGCATAACGAGCTGTACCAGTCAAATGTTTCCCATCTTTATATGGGATATGAATATGAGTTTTACTATCTCTATATCTTTTTGATAAACCAAAATCTATAAGGTAAAGAAGACTACTACGCTTACCAAGGCCTATAAGGAAATTTTCAGGTTTAATATCCCTATGGATGAATCCTTTTGTGTGGATATACTCGATTCTACTAAGCATTTGGTCTGCTAACATCAATACTGTTTTCAAACAAAATTTTCGGTTGCATAAAGAGAATAGGTCTTCTAAACTTGGACCTAATAAATCGATTATCATAATTGCATGGTTACCTTCTATACCTGCCCAGCGGACTGATGGGATACCTGCTGCTCCATGGAGAGTTTTTAGAAGTTTGGACTCGTAGATTAGTTGAGGATGACGTGAAGATAATTTTTCTGCTTTTAATGCGAACTCTTCACCGTTTGAGATTGAGGCCAGGTAAACTTCTCCGAATGTTCCTGCTGCGATTTTCTTTTTTACTTGGTATTTGCCTGCTATCTTACTGTTGAGCATAGATTTTTTTTATTAAAAGTCATTTTTTAGATTTTTTATGTGGAAGGTTTGATTGAGGTTTTTTGTATTGAAAAGTTTGATTGAGGGGTTTTTGTATTGAAAAGTTTGATTGAGGGGTTTTTTGTATTGAAAAATTTGTTGATGGGAGAGTTTAGGAGAAGTGATGATTGAAAAAGATTGTGGTAGTAGAATTATAAAAAAAAAATTATGGGATGGTGAAAGTGAAAAATAAAATGTGAAAATTTGTAGTTGATAATAATGGTTGTGTATGAATTATGATGCAGATGTAAATAGATTTATAGTTTTTTTTTGAAAAGGATATTGGATATGTAGAAATGAAGAAAATATTTTAAAAC